>JAUZST010012504.1:0-11418 GCA_034779995.1 Parotocinclus haroldoi
TATATATATACACACATACACATACACTCTATTGTTTTTACCAATTGTATTGCTCATAGGCATTATCATGCAAGTTTCAAGTTTGTGATTCAGCATCAATTGGCTATTAAATTTGATTAGTAATCAAGAATGATTCAGTCACACAAAAGGATAAAAAAATAGTCTGATTATTTGCATTGACATTGTCAAATGTCTGCGAAAACAGCTAATAGAATTTAAGCTCAAAATCAATTTCTGCCTTACCTCCCTGGGAATAACCACTTGCTATATGTGAACAGAATAGAGCGCCTGTGGAGAAACTGGTGGATGGCTGTCACCAGCACTTACTATAATGTGCTCCACAGTCTGGAGGAAGAAGGATTGCTGGATCCAGCTGACAGAATTCAAGATGCTTGCTTCGTCTCTTAGCAGACCTATAATGTTTTTCTGCGGCATGGAATAACCATTCTCTATATAATGAGCAAAACCTAACGCCCAACCAACTGTGGGAAATGGGCTGCATCCAAAATATCCTCACCTCACCAGATTTTTCTGAAGTATCCTCAGAATAATCATTATGGTTAATTCTTTTGGGTCGGTGTCTAACTGCTGTGGTAAAGCTGTCACTATGAAAACCATCTGAGTAACTGGAGGAGCTGGCTGCAAGAATCATGTGTTCATCAGTCGCTTGTCCTTTCAACAACCAAGGCCTAGAAGACCTTGCTTGCGGGCAATCACAAAACCATGGACTAGATCTTATTTTTAATTATGTTTTCCATGGAAACAGTGTCAAATAAATAGTGTACTGAATGTTAAACTGAAACGTATGTTATCAGTACACATACTTTGCTTTCTTTTTACACATAACTTTTTAATAAAAAGAATTAGCTAGTAGGCAGTTGTGTGCAAAAATAATAGCATATTTTAATGTTTTAAAGTTGAGCACACAATGAAGGACATAGGATGTTGTTAGGATTTTTGTTTAACAAGCAGAAGTTACAAGTAAATGCCTTTGATAACTTTGTGACTTTGCAGACTTTTCAATATTTTCAACTGAAAACCGCTGCTTGCCAACTACTCTCTGCTTCTGAAAGAGAACAAGAAAAGACCTACAAGGGAAAACGGGTCTAGTTAGTGATGTGAAAAAAAACAATAATACATGCTAAGCTTTGTTTAGGAAAAACACAGCCACTGTGCATATGTGTTCAAGATTTAAGAACATTTACTACAACATAGAACCTGCTTATTTTTGGTGTACAATTGACTCATTAGCTATGTTTCTTTGCCCTGCTGGACACCAGGGTCTGCACTGCAGGTAACACTTCAGACAATCCATTCTGGTGAATAGCAAAGGCAGTCGTTAAGCAGTCACAACTTTGAAAACAGGGGAAAAAGTACTGCATAAAAACAAAGCATTTTCACAGTACATGACATACATCACAATATTAAGAATTAATAAGGTCGAACAAACCACCCAGCAACATGCATTCATTACATCATTACTTTACTTGACATATATACATGCATGCAGTGCTACATTAGCACATTGTGAACTACTCTGAAGATCTCTCAAAGACCTGTTTTGACAATGTGATTGAGCTAGGTGACATTAACTAAACTGCCTAAACTGAGCAAGAAACTTTTTAAGGCAAAAGCGAGAAGGAAGCGCAACTGAAAAAACAAAAGTGTAAACAGATGCTTCAACAACATCAAACACCAAATGGACAATTAATATTCTGTTTATAAGCCTGTTTTTATAACTCTCAATATCAAATATTGTTTTCTCAATTGCTTAGAACTCTCAGAACGTTTGGCCCTATTTTGACGCCATAGACACACTTGTCCTTGTATTCCTCACCTGTTGCCGTTAAACACGCTTCACACCATCTGCCAGTCTTTGGATGTAACATTGGGCGCATGCACTCAACTTCTTTGGTTGACCATGGCGAGGCCTGCTCTGAGTGGAACCTGTCCTGTTAAACCACTGTATGGTTTTGGCCACTGTGCTGCAGCTCACATCAGGGTGTTGGCAATCTTTTTATAGCCTAGGTCATCTTCTTGTAGACCAATAATTATTTATTTTTTCAGATCGTCAGAGAGTTCTTTGCAATGAGGAGCCATGTTGAAATTCCAGTGAACAGTATGACAGAGTGTGAGAATAATAATACCAAATTTAATACACCTGCTCGCCATTCACACCCATTACTTTTCATGTACCTTGAGAATCAAGATTGTACACACATTTGTCAAAACGTATACGTTAGAGAATTTAAATCCAATTTGTAAACTACCTACGAGAGGCACATTTAGGAATTTTATGTATGTGTAGTGGCATCCGTTTCTCTAATACATCTAATACGATCTAAGTAACAAAAAATTGGCATGTATAAATCGCCCTTGGCTTTGTTCAGCAACCTTATACATACTGCTCACGTAAATTAGGGGATATTTTATTATGGGATATATAATTTCAAAATATCCCCAAGCTTTGTGAGCATATATAAATATTGTTCACAAAATCAAAATATCTCAAAATGGATATGAAGTTATGAAAAAAGCAGTTGATATTTTTTATTTATTTTGACAAATCAGAGAAAGTTGTTCTATACTGCAAATTAGCTGCAAAAACAACTTTTTTTGGTTTGCTGAAAATACACTATAAAAAGGCTAAAAGTGCTGGAGTATCTATACATTCCCCATTTTGAAAGTGCAGATCCTGTAATTTCGTAGCCCTTGCAGTGCCTCTTCAACATGATTTGCCTGAATGTGAAACTTGGAGAGCCATAGGATGTCTTCAAGCTGGTCAAACACAAATAACAGTGGCAACAGCACAGGGAGAATCCCAGCAGACTGTGAAATTGCTTTCAAGAGACTGGAACAGTACGAAGAAGACTAGGGCAGATCGCTCATATGCCCGCAACTTTACCTTAGGAGCAGATGCAGCAATGCAACAGAGTTGCAGGAACAGTTTCTTGTTGCCACTGGATGATGGATTTGCACCCATACCATACAAGTCATCTCCATCATGTTGGACTGCATACCCAGTGACCAATGGTTAGCGTTCCATTATCTACTGAACACTAAAAGGTGGGATGATGAGCATTGTCAATGGACCAACTGTGGTCAACTGTCTTTTTCTCTAATGAGTCGTGTCCTGATGTGGCATGAATGAGGAACAGGGGAGAATACACATTTCATGCGAGAAAGGAACTCCTTTAGTAGTGGTGGAATCATGGTTTGGGCTGGCATCAGCATTGGTGGTCATACCGAGAAATGGATCACTGACTGCCGTCAGATACCAGGATGAGTTTCTGCAGCTTATAATGGTACCCTATGCTGGAGAACTTTCTTTTCATGGATAATAATGCAAGGTCCCACTGTGAGCATCTCATTCATTTAGAAATATCTTCAAATTTTTGTGAGCAGTATGTATAAATATATTAAGTTGGGGTGCACTGCAATGGGTGCACGTTTCTGTTATTGCTTTTCAGCTGAAGGAGCCAAAGCTCACAGTACAATCCTGTGCTGCACTGCCATCTATGATTGGCAAGGGAGGCAGAGAAGTGTATTGCAAGATGGCTTGTCATTAATTGGATACTACGCTTCCAAAAGTCCATGGGGCTTATCGTCCCCATGTTGCTAACATCGACTGGACATGATAAATACTAATGCATGTTGCAGTGTATTTTAAGGCATCCTTAGTAACTCTGTGTGCGTGTGTGTGCGTGTGTGTGCGTGTGTGAGAGAGAGAACAGTTAAACAGGATAAATGGGAATAAGAAGTCTCTTCTGAAGTACGATAACTGTATGTGGAATATAAGAACTGAAAGAAGTTTCCAACCATCCATCCATTATCTTCCGCTTATCCACACGGGGATGTACAAAGTTTATGGTGATCCTGTCAGAAATCCAGATGCCCAGCTACAGACAGGTATCCTTGAGACTTTGGGACCTAGTTAATGCAGCTTATTCGCATTCCATGTATTCACCCACAGCAGGTTTGTTTGGTTGTTTATTAGTTTTATGCAACATCACATCAGCATCAGTGGCTACATTCACGGCAGTTACACGGTTACATGAACACACGTCATGGGTCAATGTAGCGTGACCAATTAACCAATGTTAATTCTTTTAGTTTTATAGGTCACATGTAATTATGCAGAAGATTCATACAAGATTTCATCATTTGATAAATGGAACTGAATTTATAGAATAGAAATGGGAAGAGGTAGTGGTGCAGTACACACATGTAGACAGCCCTTTCTGACAAGCAAAGAAACACTCCCTTTTTGACTAAATCTATTGCTATTAGCTGTATAGGTTTTAGGCTTACAATCATGCAATATCCATAGATTACTATTGGCAGTAGAGTGGATCATACTGAATAACTCGTAGGATCCCACCTTTTCAACAATCTATTTGTCCTTGCTTTACTTTCCCTGGTCATTTATGCCCTGTTTATGGGAAATGAAAATTTGTAGTATCAACAACAACTCAGATGCAAAGTGTTATGTCTCCTAAGCTCACAGAACGAGAAGCAAGTTGTATGCAGCGTAAGTACAACTGCTTATCAGGAGTGTCATGGTTTAGGTTTTGATAGTTGAGCAGCCACAGGCAACCCTAAGCTCACCATTTGCAGAAAGTTTTCTGGAAATTGAAAGATATCATGAGGACTTTACAAATGGATACTGCAGCTAAGTTTGTTGCTGTTGGATTCTTGGTCTGGGGCTGTTTTTAATGGTTTGTACTAAGCCTTTTAGTTCCAGCAAAGTTCAATTTTAATACTACTGCATAGTATGGCATTCAACAGAGCGGTGTGCTTCCAATTTCATGAGTTTGAGCAGGTCAGTTTTGTGTTTAAGAGTGATGCCCCATGTACAAAACATATTTCATAAACAGATGATGAGATGGTGAGGAAGAACTTGGATGGCTGGAACAAAGCCCTGACCTGAAACCTATATAGTACTTCTGAGATGAAGTCAAATTCCAAAAAGAGAACAGACCATCTTAGCAGCTGACCATTGTCATGGATATGGTCTTGAACTACAATGTAGTAGGAGGGAGTAGTACTAACAATAAATCTATTTTAGTTGAATTTTCTTTATCCACTGAAGTTGAAAAGTATTTAAAATCCATCCATGATTATGTATATGGAAGATATACAGATTAAACAGTCCTTAACAATATCCATAACTTTTTTTTTAAGGCAACAAGAACATTAAGTTGCCTTTACAGATGTGCATGGCACTTTTTTTTGTGAGTTATCTCAGCCTTCTGACATTCCCCGGGTGACCACAGCATCAAGGTAGTGAATGTATAGTTAACATTATTCCATTGTCTGTACCACTTTCATTTTGGCGTCTCCTCCTCCAGCCTAGAGCCTTACATAATTGAAATCAGACACATGCTTTCAACTGTAGCAAATGCCACTATATGTATATCTAGGAACCTGGACTAGGAACATTTGTCTATTCTCTCATGTCAGTAAGATAGAAGAGATAATAGTGGTTTTAAAAGAAAGGACACAAAGGGCAAAAGGAAAATAAAGACTCTTATAGCTTAAAAAAGACAAACAATTCATCTATCTGAATCATCACTCTTAGACTGAGATGTTGTAACATACTGAAAGAGGGTAGACAAACCATTTTATTATGGTTTTAAATATTTAGTCATTCGTTTGTTCATTTAATTAGTTTCCATGCCCACTTTATAGCAGCCAAATTCATGGGTTAAAGTGGACTTACTGTATATAAATCTACAATCACTGACCACTGTATTATTGACACTTCATTGTCAATTCAAATGCTCGCTAACACAAATCTACTTATGTAACCACATGGCAGCAGCTCAGTTTATTTTGGTATTTATTCCTGGTCAATACAACCTGTTCACAAGTTCAAACTAAGTATCAGAATAGGAAAAATGTGATTAAAGTGACTTGCAACCTGCCATGGTTGTTGATGCTGGACAGGCTAGCATATTTTAGAAACTTGAAGCAGATGATTACGCAGGAAAAAACACAGTGTGCCACTTCTGTTAGCTAAAAACTGAAGCTACAATTTTCAGGGTCTTTCTGTATTGGACAGTAAAAGACTGGAAAAACGGTCTAAGGAATCTTGATTTCTGCTGTGACATTTAGATGGGACGACCAGAATTTGTTGTAACCGTTCTGCCTTTTCTCAATGTTTGAAGTTGTTGCTGCTGGTGTAATGCTGCTGGATATATTATTTACAGGGGCACAATAGAAACAATTTTCTTGAGCATGACATTGATTTCACTTTACACAAAGGTATCCACAGTAACCAGATCTCAATCCCATATTCCCATATATAACCCATCTGTTTGCACTTTGGTGAAACTATACAGTCTCATCATGCATGTAAAGTAGACAAATCTGAAGCAGTTGTCTGAGGCTACTATGCCAATATAGTTTCCAGCATATTGTGAATCTATGTCACAAAGAATTAAGACAGTACTGGATGCAAACAGATGTCCAACCCAGTGCTAGCAAGGTAACTATAAAAAAAAAGTGGCTGGTAAGTGTAGGGTCAATGTTATAGTATATCATTTAACAGCATACATCCCTGTTAATATAAACAAGCAAGCTTCCAATGTATATCTTTGATATAATATTTTACATTTATGAGACGTTGTGCACTGACTTCGCTTCATTTTAGAACAGCCAACCTATAAGAGAAATAGAGAAGTGTAAAAAAAGGGTTTATGATGCACCAATGAGTGCACTGAAAAAATGACACCTTTGTACCCTTATACTCTTTAAGGCTGATTAAACCTGTAACATGATACATTGGTCAAATTCAGTGACAGTTTAGCCTTTAATAAAGTCATTTAAAAAGCTTCTTTTGTATTCTGCTCACTGCTTTCCAACAACCTCTTCATCCCTCCTTCCCTTCATTTGGTGGCACTGCCTCCTCACATTTCCACTGATCCTTAGCCAAGCTTGGAGCATGCCAACTTTTGATTCATCTTTCACTCCACTTGGGCTGTAGGTGAAGTACAAGGATAGCATGGCATGATGAGCAGATCTCAGTCAGCATCTTTAAGACTGATATCAGTAACTTGCACATTGCGGTTATTTTATTGCTAGTTTGTAAGGTAAACATGTTAATAATGCTGTTAGTGAGATGCATGTGCTTATAATGCCATTTTTTTAAAGATGACTAATGTACTGTGCTCAGATTTTACCTTTCCAACAAGACCACTAGCAGGACGGAATCACATGAAGAAATGTCACATAAGATGACGCTGACATTTTCAGGAGGTACCAACTTTGAATCTCAAATGGCATTCACGGCAAGCCAGGACAGCACATTTGCACTGCTGTCTGGTTAGAAAGGTTGCAATACACACTCTGCTGATTAGACTTACATTAGCCAATACTCGACATCTGTGGGTTTCAGTATACACAACATAGAATTTAGCACTCTCCTCCAAGCAATCTCAGTTTAGTGGTCATGAGCAGTAGCATCTGTTCTCTGTTCTCTCTCAGACTAGTTATGTGACTTAGTAAATGCAATCTAAATCCTTTCATCACGGACTTCATCTGTTGATTCCAGCAACATTATTAAAAATAATTTCTTCATTTACATTTTGAAAATGCAAAAAACAAAGAATAAAGTTTAATGCCATATGTCAAGTGTATTTTAAATTGTTCACTGCTTCTGTAGTTTAGTCTTTTCAGTATTTATTAACCCCATATTAATCCCATTTAGTACTATGATTAACACGTTCACAACAGTTTTACTCCATCATTACTGTCATGTTTTGCTTTTTAGAACCTACTGGATTTCATTTTTATTTCAGATTAGCAGATCTGTTCACTGTAGGATTAAGTGTTTCTACTTTTGCTTCCCAAATGGATGCCACAGATAGGCTGTCTGTTGGAAAGTATGTTTATCAGAAAATACAAATTTGGGAAATTGCTTTTTTGCTGTTGGACTTTTGCTGCTTTCAATTTCTTTTCATATCAAGCAGTGGCTCAGAGGGTAGCTTTGAAGATGTGGTGATGCAAAACATCATAGACTGAAGAACAGAAAAATGTTTTAGAGTCTGATGAAACATGTGAAGCATGAACAGCTATTTAGAAAAAAAAAACTTGTGTAAAGAGCTTTCTTAATTCCTTATGACGTATTTTCTGTCATTTTCTGGATTTATCAAGGGAACAGCTAAAACGTTAATGAGCTTATAAAATCTGCCACACTTTCAACCTTTGCTGTACTCAAAGGTATACTAAAATATATTCTAGTAGTAGTAGTTTGTAATTTCTTTATTCTTCAGTGGGACAAGGGCAATTTAGAGCTAGTAATGAATGAAAAATATATATGTTTTCAAATGGGTAACATCGACAGGTAATCATAATTTTGTACAAAAGCAGCATCCAGGAGAGGGCTTGATGAGGTCATTGATGAGCAAAGATGACCAGAGTGTATTCAGTTTGTAAATAAATATGAGGTAAATTTTAATTAAAGTGAAATGTCTAAAAATGATCTACGTCAAATAGTGGAGCGATATCAGTAAGGAGTTTGACAATGTAAAAGAGTTTGAACATATCATCATCTACAGTGCATAATATCATAAAAAGATTCAGAGAATCTGGAAGAATCTCTGTGCATAAGGGTCAAGGGCCGAAAACCATACTGGGTGCCCGTGATCTTCTAAAGGCATGCTTCTGTATTGGAAATCACAAAATGGGCTCAGGAATATTTCCAGAGAACATTATCCGTGAGCACAATTCACCGTGCCATCTGCCGTTGCCAACTAAAACTCTATAGTTCTAAGTAGGTCTGTAGTATAAGAAGAAGCCGTATCTAACCAAGATCCAGAAGCACAGATGTCTTCACCGGGCCAAGGCTCATTTAAAATGGACTGTGTCAAAGTGGAAAACTGTTCTGTGGTCAGACGAATTACAAATTGGAAGTTTCTTTATGGAAAGCAGGAACGTTGTATCATTTGGACTAAAGAGGAGAAGGATGACCTAAGTTATCAGCGTTCAGTTCAAAAGCCTGCATCTCTGATGGTATGGGGTTGCGTTAGTGCGCGTGACATGGGCAGCTTACACATCTGGAAGGACACCATCAATGCTGAAACGTATATCCAGGTTCTAGAGCAACATGATGCTCCCATCCAAATGATGTCTCTTTCAAGCAAGCCCCAACATGACCATGCCAAACCACATACTGCATCAATTACAGCATTATGGTGTTACGGAACTGGAGGGAGGACCCAAAGATGCGGGATTGGGTATCGAATGGCATATTTTAATAATGAGGGAAAACAGAGAAGGCGGAGCAAAAGGCTTTCAAAAATACAAAACACAAAAAAGGGGAAAACACGCAGTTGTGGTGCATTGGAATGGTACCTTCAGCTGGTGTGTGCGTGAGTCGGCGGTGATACGCGCCAGAGGGCAGACGTGCAGTGAGCATGATAAAGCGCTAATTTGGGACGCTTCCCAAATCAAGTGGCGCGGAGGAGCTACGGAACGCCAGGGGGAGAGCCCAAGCGTGAGTGCGCCGAGAGTGCTGAAAGAAGCCGTTCAGGGCGTATCCCAAACGGAGCAGCCAGCCGAACAGAGTGACGCCAGTATTGAACTGGCCAGCCTGTAGTCCAGATCTTTCACCCATAGAAAATATTTGGCGTATCATAAAACAGAAGATACGACAAAAAAAGACCCAAGACAGTTGAGAAACTAGAATCTTACATTAGACAAGAATGGGTTAACATTTCAGCTTGAGCAACTTGTCTCGTCAGTCCCCACAAGTTTACAGACTGCTGTAAAGAGAAAAGGGGGTACAGTCTGACAGTGGTAAACATGGCCTTGTCCCAACTTTGAGATGTGTTGTTGTCACGAAACTCACCTAATTATCTATTTAAATCTCTTTAATTGATACATCTTCTCAGTTTAAACATTTGATATGTCATCTATGTTCTACTCTAAATAAAATATGTAATTTTTAAACTGGCACATCATTGCATTCAGTTTTTATTCACAGTTTGTACTTTGTCCCAACGTTTTTGGAATCGTGTTTGTAAGTAAAAACATAATGTTCAAACTGATAAATGTAATGTTTTTTGCAAATATTCACTTTTTGGATTTAATGCCTGCAACACATTTCAAAAAAGTTGGGCAACGAAAGACTGGTAAATTTGAGGAATGCTCAAAAAAACACCTTTTTCCACTGGTTCCTGTCATTATGGGTATAAAGGAAGCATCCCCGAAAGGCTCAGTCATTAACAAGAAAGCATGAAGACAGATTCACGACTTTGTGAAAAACTGCAAGAGCAAATAGTCCAACAGTTTTAAGAACAACGTTTCTCATCTGCAATTGCTAAGAATTTAGGGATTTCGTCATCTACAGTACATCATATCATCAAAAGATTCAACACTGGATCTTGCCACAAGACAGCATAAAGTGCCTCCCCTGCTGCCCTATGAAAAGGCTCTCAGAGGCTACTTTTAGGTAGTGTAGCTTTTGCTGAGAGATTGTTGACTGCTAGACATGCCTCTATAACACATTTGCCCACAGCTGGGATCCTCCACACTCATAGTTTGCTGAATCTGGTGTACCAGCTGGTCCCAACACTCAATTTTCTTAGCAACAAAACAAATTTCTGATGCTCCCACCAGAGACACTGATGTGTAGTGAAGTTTCCACCTGTCTGTTTTTTGAATAATTAAACCACAAGATTGTGGATCCTCTCTAGTACTGGTCTGTATGGGCCATCCAGAGCCTGTTTACTTTGTGCATACCCTCATGGAACCACTGCTCATAACAGCTTGCTCAGAATGATGTAAATGGCAATTTGCTAAAATGTGCATACTGCTTCTCTCAGTCCAATGATGGACCCCCTTTGAGTGCATTGTAGAGGCACGTCTAGCAGTCAGTCTCTCACCAAGAGGTACACTACCCAAAAAATAATACCTGAAAGGTCTTTTATTGACAGTGGGGAAGCACTTTTATGCCTTCTAGTGGAAAGATCCAGTGTATAATTAGATCACACCTGTAATTGTTTACATATCATTTGCATAGACTGGTTGTCCGAGTATCTTGCTGTCTTCAAGTGGCATCACAGTGAAGAAAATCCTCTGTGCCAAAACAACTTTTAAGTGTGGTGAAAAGACATTACAAAGTAGTAAATGATTTACCATCCCAACTTTTGGAATGTGTTGCAGGACTGGATGTATGTAAACAAAATAAATAGCAGACAAAAGATGAAATATCTTGGGTTCATACTGAAATAAAAGTATAAATAAGTATAAATCAAATATTTTTTGCATTTTCATGTTCATGGTTGTATTTCACAACCAAGATCTCTATCAAAGTTGGAACTTGTTTGAAAGTTAGAACGCGTGTGTGTGTGTGTGTGTGTGTGTGTGTGTGTGTGTGTGTGTGTGTGTGTGTGTGTGTGTGTGTGTGTGTGT
>JAUZST010012505.1:0-11418 GCA_034779995.1 Parotocinclus haroldoi
GTGTGTGTGTGTGTGTGTGTGTGTGTGTGTGTGTGTGTGTGTGTGTGTGTGTGTGTGTGTGTGCGTGTGTGCATGTAAATATGTCATAACCTTTCCAAATTCCCACCCCCATATTGTATAATATCAATGTTTGCAATTGGATAAAGGCGGCATTATGTATCATGACCATGTATGAGGGTGTGTAGAATAGTCTGGTGGGACTGTGGTAGTCTGGAGTTTAAGGTATTGGCTATGGACCCAAAGTTCCAGGGTTCAAATCCCACCTCCGCCACAGTTGGGTACCTAAACAAAGACCTTAACCTACAATTGTTTGGATTTTAAGATGTGGGTGTGTTAATTGTACAGATAAGGGCACCTGATAAATGACATAAATGTAAATGAGAAATTGTGTAAAATGGTGAAAGAAGGATGCGCAAGCATGGCCAAGGGTTTGTTCTTTTTGCTATGGGAGAAAGACAACAGTCGAAGGACATCGATGTATTTGATGGTGTGTCACAATGGGCAGTTTAGTAGGTCTATAAACGACAATCAATGTCTAAATAGATGGTGACTCATGGATGTGACTGTGGCTGAAAGCCAGGTCCTAAATTGCACACTTAGTGGCTGCGTGATTAGACTATGTTAAAGTACGGATTAAAGAATGCCCTAAACAAAAGGGTTTGTGCACATATTTTTTCATTCATTCATTCACTCTGCTGGTTAGAGTTGCAAGAAAGTTGGTGCCTAGCCAGCAGCACAGAGCACCAGGCAGGAACAACTCTAGACAATGTGCCACTCCAGTTTAGGACACATACACTCACACACTCATACTACTCATACTCACACTAAGGGCAACTTATAGAGACACCAATTAACCTAACACGCATGTCTTTGCACTGTGAGAGGAAACCGGAATAATCGGAGTAAACCCATGCAGACTCCACACTGAAAGGATCCCGGTCACGCCACCTGGAATCGAACCAAAAACCTTCTTGCAATGCCACCCTGTATACATTCCAGTCAAAGTATATTTGTTTTGAAATAGTGTTGCGAAAATAAAAAAGGATCTATACGATCTATGTATTTTATTTATGTTATATGTTTTTATGCAAAAATAGATTAAACAAAAGCAATAACAAAACATTGAAAATGGACTTATTCTGGCAGCACGGTGGCTCGGTGGGTAGCACTCACAGCAAAAAGGTCCCGGGTTCAATCCCAGGGTGGACAGGCCTGAGTTATTTCTGTGTGTCCTCCTCGTGTCTGCATGGGTTTACTCTGATTATTCCTCTCACAGTCCAAAGACATGCGTGTTAGGTCAATTGGTGTCTCTAAAAGTGGCCCTTAGTGCGTGACTGTGTGTGTGCGCCCTATGATGGATTGACCCCCCTTCTAGGGTTGTTCCTGCCCTTGCGCCGATTGAGCACTGGCTGGCCCGGGAGTCTGTGTGGATTGAGCTTAAGATAATGAATGGACTTATTTCGGAAATAGGTAAATATGCATATAAAATGTTGTTCAAATCACAAATTTTCAGACAAGAGTCCTGACATTTCTTAGCTAAAACAAAGTTTTCCATAATACGTTAGAAAGCAGATGCTTAAGTAAAACATTAGTTAGGCTACTTTCTGAAGGCGTAGCCTAAAGCGTGTCCGCCTCAATCAGAGCACAGGTTGATGAAAGTTACCCATGAACATCTTGAGCTGTCTGTGGTCACAGCTTTTTGAGAGGTATAAACACACAGTAGTTGTTATTTAGTTTATTTCATAGCTTGCTCATGAAAAGACCCATGTTGTTTTTTCTGTTACGTCTATTTGAGCTTATATTTTTATTCTTGTATTATTTTACACAGTTGTCACAAATTAATGACAGGGGCATTCATGACTGGAAAATAATGACCTCTTAAACAGTTGTGGCCGCAGAAAACAGATGTTCGGCTGTGATGGTCATCTGAACCAAACTATTGGATATTCCTTTCAGATGCGCCTCTCTGAACATAAAGTAAATATCATGCTTTTTCTTCATGCTGCTTCTAACTGCTTTCTGACATACTGTACGTAACTTCATAGTAGGTATCAGGTGCTGGAGTGCCCATGATCGTATGACACTTCCTGCTTTGAACAAAACAATAATGATAATAATTTAAAAAAAATATTCGTGGACTTTTTCGCAAAAGCTAGAAGGCCAAAACAATTGTTTAAGTTTCTTTGTCAGTAGAGGTTCTTCCGATGATCACTACGTGGTTGTCATCCACAGCCCCGGTTTCTCGAAATTGGCCTGTGAGGGATGCAGATGCAACAGTGCTGTGTCAAAATAGTGGTCTTCTCTGGGTGACGTTTTTTTAAATCTGTGGCTGTGATATGGCAGCTGCATTCCCCAGACATCATAATCATCAATTCCACCTTCAGTTACCTGTGATGAACAACAAAAGCATTGAACCTTCTGTGTTGCAACTCTAAACTGCAATTGAAATAGCCTAAAATACAGCCCCCCTCACTCATTACTTGCTAAGGTATTCAGATATATCATTTTGCCTTTTGTTTCTTAAATAAAAAGTGTTTTCTGGGAATTTTGACTCACCCTGCATAGATTAAAAAAATAAAACAACCTGAGAATGTTTACAGTGGCTTTTAGCAGATATCTGCACTGAGCAAGGGCTATTGTGCGATTGTTTTGGCTAGAGAATGCATGCAACTTGTATGTCTTGCCTCATGCATTCGAGCAAGCGCATTGAGTGCCAACACACCACACGTGTTGAAATATTTCTTTTTAATTTTTCGTCAAAATGCAACAAGTTATGAAGTGGTCGAGTGCTAAGGCATGTGTAATATATGTAATGCAACATAAACAAATAAATAAAGGCTTTACAAAAAGCCTCAAGAAGCATTCCATCCAGATTGTTGTGCAAAAAAGTGGATCACTCGTGTTCTGTTCACAATGATGGTTGCTCCTTTGGTTTAAGTGGTATGTACTTTTAGATCAACATGTCTATAAAGTGGTTCTAGATGACCACAGGTTGCCTTTGTCTACAAAAAACACAACATTCCCATGTTCTAAGAGCAACTGTCGGGTACATATGGAAAAATTGGGCCTGGCACGATGCAACACTGGCACAGTTTACCCAGCCAAAATAAGGAGACCTCACCCATAATTATGCATTATTTGGAAGAGCAGAAACCAGGCAGAGCTCCCAGTTAGTGGTAGAGTGGATGGTGTACAAAACTGGCACCCACTCTAGGTCATTAAGGCAACACAAGACTTGTGATATCTACTGATCTAGGGTTGTAGAGCTAGGGTTGTGATAGCATGATTTTGGCAACCTGTGGCAAAAGCAGGAGTGCTGGCCAGTTCAGCATGCTTGTGAGAGTCAGTGAATTGCCTTCTTTCAAATAAAAGTTAGTGGTGTGGAATATTAAAAAAGATTTAGGGATTTTGTCAGTAATGATAAGTAGACGATACTTTGGTAGAGTGTATCTTCGGTGTAAAGTATTATAGTATTTATGCAGAATGAATTCGCTAAGGTGTGCTGAGTGTGTTTTTGTGCTGGTACCTTGCCTGGGTTCTTCATGGTGGTGAAGTAAGTTAGAGGTCGAGATGTCTTTAACAGCAACCAATTTCAGACATAGTTTGCAGATTGCCATCTTTTGAGCAACATCCCTCTCTATTAATTTTTTTCATACTGTCTGCATACCTGAGTAAATTGCATAGTGACAAATGTAACCATTAATGCGTTAACGCATGTGGTTTTTCTCAAGTGTGTAACATACTTGACAATGTTATGCATATCACACACCTCTAACAGAGGCTCAACAGTATTGACTCTCATTGACACAGTAAAACAGGAATATCCTCCAGTCCACACACAGATCAGGGTCAGCTTAGGTCACTTGGACTTGGCATGGATAGACGTCGTATTGCGGAAGCTTATATCTGACTTTTTTGATTTGTAACCTTTTCACATTTCCATCGAGCGCTCCACAAGAACTGAGCATGGTTTGCCAGGTTTGTTTGCACAACATGTCAGAGTCAGAGTTTGTTTGAAGTGACAGAGAAATAAAGAATGAATGTGAGTCCATGACAGTTAGAAGCGGAGCGAGAGAATGCGAGAGGAAGAGAAAGAGAGAGCGGTTATCACTCCACATGGGATTGCATTGTGAAAACAGCTGCTGCTGGCGGAACAGCATGTTCTTTCAGGCTGAACGAAAGAGAGCGACATAGGAGAGTTATGGAACTGTCTGGAAGAGTCCAGCCCGCCGCTCAGTTTGACTCACCCACTTCCTGTCTCCGGTACACAACGAGGCCCGGGTCAAGCTTCTGCAAGGACAGCACCAGAAAGCTTCCGAGATTGTTGACTCGGATGAGCTAACTCTCTCATGAATGTGTTTGATGTGTGTATGAATGCAGACTGTTTCTCACGCTTTTGGCTCACTCTCTCTTTATTCCTGAGCAGCATTTGTCCACAAGATGCATTGATTTACGTATAAACAGCGACAAAGTACAAATGATCTTTTTTACGTCCACACCCCTAAACATTTATGAAGCTATGCTGCTGAATCGGATTTTTTACATGCCGTAAATCGGCCATGGTAAAATCCAGAAATGGGTGTTTCCCGCAAGGACAGTAAGTCAACAGCAGGAAAGGCAGCAGTTAGTGATTAATGCTTCAGTGAGCATTTGATCCAGCAGCCCCTTCCTCCTCTGCACGGCTAGAAACAGCACGAGGGTGGTACTCGTGTTTGATCCAAACACAGACAGCTCGCTGATGTCTGGTGATGCGAGGTCAAGGCTGATGGACATGCTGATAGATGGATCGCTACTCACCCTCGCCTGTCTACTCCCCAGCGTGTATTGAGAGACACGACAAACAATGCTCTGTTTGTGCCTGAAGCTAGCAGAACATGACCATTTCAGAGTGTCATTTCAGAATTATCTTGGGTTAGGATTGGAAAACCTGCAGTAACATTTACATGTATGTTATTTAGCAGACGCCCTTATCCAGAGCAATTTATAATTGAGCTTTACAATCCAAGCATTTGTGGGTTAAGGTCTTTTCTCAAGGACCCAACAGTGGCAGCTTGACAGAGATGCGATTTGAACTCTTGACCTCCTGGTCAATAGTCCAGTAATTTACTAAATTGGAATTCAGCCTGGACCTAAATGTAAATCCTTCCTAGGTAAGGGTGTAACGATACACTCTGCTCATGATTCGTTTTGATTTACAGCTAGACTTTCCTATGATTGTTTTTTTTTTTAAGTGTAACTAATCTAAAGCAATGCACATTTTCATATGTATTTCATAATAACTTCAGTCTCCTAAAATTTTTATAAAAGAAAATGTTAAATTGTAAATAAAATGTTCAACAATTCATAAATTAACTTTAAGAAAGCCATTCTTTTTTAGATGGTTAGCAGCCAAGGAACCACATTTTCAGAAGGGAAATAGGGTAAAAACGTTAAGATATATTAAAGATTATAAAGATTGGAATGAAGATCAGCAGATAAGAGTATTATGGAGTGACAAATATTGACATTTTGAAATGTTTGGGTTTAAACTTTCGACAGTATGTTATATATGATCATTATAGCATTGCTAATATGGCTTCTAAATTGTGGCCTAAGATGTTTTCACAGTACTGCACATTGAATAAATATGGCAAACCAGATCAAAGGGCACTGAAAAACTGGTCACGCATTGACAGATCAAGTCACACTAGAACAGTTTTATATTTCAAACTAAGTGTAAATAGCTAATGGTCTTCTTACACAATATATATTAATGAGCCTTAAGTCTCTTGTTGGATATGATGGCAGGATTTTGTAACAGGTTGCAGTGTCATTCATGCGTTCATTCGTTCATCCATTTTCATACCCATATGTTGCTGTACGGAGTAGTTGGAGACCAGGGTTTGTTTGTTTATTCAGTCATTTAACAATTCAAAGTTACATCAACACTCAAAGTCGCCTTGGGGTTAAGATACTAGACTCTGGGACAGAAAGTCTTGGGTTCAAATCCTACCTCTGACACACTACCATTGTTGGATCTTTGAGCAAGTCCTTTAATCCACTTTTGCTTGAATTGGAATGTTGTATCAGTTCTAAGTTACTGCGGATAGGGGTTTATAATAAATATTCTATTTATTTATGTTATATCTGCTATATCTATTCCTGCTTATGCTGGTCAGGGTCATGGGCGGCTCTGGAGCTTACCAAACACATAAGAGAAATTTACTCAAAACTGGGCACTGGGCTTACAAGGCTGGGCAGGGGTTGCTCTTGCTGCACTGGGGAACAATCCCCACCCCCAGCCTCAACTTTCTAAGGGTGTGCTCACAGTAGTTGATCCATACTATGCCTGTGCACAATTGTCCCCCAAAGTATAGTTTGTTTGAGTAGTGTTTCCCAGTGCAGTACACTGAACTGTGTTAAGGCATGCATGAACAAGTGGGCTTGTTCAGTTGGACTATGGCACGGTACACATGTAGTGAGGCTGATAATAGTTATGATGTAATTGTGATCGAGTCCAAAACATTTAAGCGCAATGTAAAGGCAAGCTAGTGAGCAAGTGGGAAGACAATTATGTTTTGGCATGGAACAAGGCAAATGGGCATAGTGTGAGTATTCCCTTAGACACCCCAGCTATGCCTATGTGACAGATGGCCTGGTCAGGAGAAACTGCCCAGACTTGAACCTGGGTGAGCTAGCGAATTAGGTTGCTGTGCCACTTGAGTAAAATTATTAAATTTCTATCACAATCGTGTTTCTGTTCTGTTCAGGACTTCAGGCTTCTTAATGTCTTTTTCATGATTTCTTAGATTGTATCCTTTAATCTCATTATCACTTTTCCCCCTCATTTTTCTTTAACTGATCCAGACATACATTTCATTTCTGATGAGCTGGTTCTGCTCAGGATATGTCCAAAACATGAGAGCTTTGTTATGTTCGAGTGAAATGTGAGGTCGGGATTTAACCAAGGTTTAATTTGTTTGCTTTCTTTGCTTCTCTCAACATTCGTTGCCAGAGTTTAAGTCAGACATTTTCATGTACAATATGTAAGTGTGTAGTATTTTTTTTCTACGGTGTTTAGTTTTTGTGTCAGCAATTGTTGGCTTGACTGCCAGGCAGGTGGTGGTCTTCTGGCACCAGCATGTCCAGCATGAGCTCACTGGTTTAGTGTTAACTCCCTCTAGGCTAATGATTGACCAAGGCTTTCCAGTAGGGTCTTGGGTAACACCGATCTGGCTCAGAACTGCACATGAGCTCACCACTGAACTCATGGTGCATGATTACGTAGGGATTGATAGGAACGTGTGTGTTTATGATGGGAGAGGGACACTATGTCATCCTGACCCTTTGATCAACATAACATTAGGACTCTAATGTGCTCGCACTGTAGAGTGGCTAAGAGTTATTGTAAGGGAAAGTGATTATGCGTAACACAGTTCGGTGCCATTAGGATGGTGTTTGTGTCAGGCGTGGGCATTCAGTTGGAAATTTCTCATTAGACTGTTTCTAATGTTTCAGTCTGGCTTGCAATCACAGAGCAAATTGAATGGAGCGACCTCTTAGACTGGAGCATGTTGTGTTTTCCTTACAGTGGGCTGAAGACTTCCAATATCTAATATCAATATCATCCTGGAACAATTCATCTAAATGACCAGCCTGTAATAAAAATTGCCATTGCTTATAGCTTGTTACTTAAGGCTGGTCACAATAAGCAGTTTTCTTGGACAGCCAACCATATAAATGTAGCTACATTGCATATACACTGCATGACCAAAAGTGTGTGGACACCCAAACAGGCTTTCACTTGGCAGTACACTTTATATATGCGTTGCATCATGTTTTTCAACCACAAGCACTAGTGTAATGATGCACCAGGATATAAAAGTTCTGCTTATTACGCCATTCAATGCAACTGCAGTTTGAACCACCAGAGGGTGTAATCGTGCATCATACTCCAATACATATTTTCCCATATTCTCTTTTTTTCAATTGCAGCACACTAAACATTTTGTTCAAAAAGATTCTAAAATCAGTACACATTAAATTATTCTTCTTATTATTATTATTCAGAAATTAAAAAGCAATGTTTTCACTTGGATATTTAATGTATGGTGAAACTACAGTATAGCATTGTAGTTAGATTTTTCTTTCAAATAGTTAAAAAATATACATTTGTTTTACATTGTTTACACTTCAGACATAAAAAGTAATGTATGGAAATCCAAGTAGAGGTAGCCCCCGTTTTATGATGGTCCAATGTATTATATTTTGACTTTATAATTGGAATCTGATAATGCACATAAATAAACATTTAGCAGAAACCATATTCTGAGTTTTGCATTTCAATATTTTCACAGGAGTGCAATATGCAGTTTCATTGTCTACTATAATCACCCATGCTTAATGAATAAATCAGGAGTACGTGACATAGGGAGTCATATAGCAGTCCCTTGCTTGAACGTAGCTTCAAAGCACTTTATGTTTGGCACTGTAAATGTCCAAATGGTTTTCCTGCCAGACTAGTGTGGTGATCTTAGGCTTGTTTGCTCATACTTAATAAAACCTAAACCATGATGCTTCAGACAAAACAGTTGTTTTATTGCTTCCAGAATTGATTTCAGAAGCAGTTAGATGCTGGTAGTGAGGTCTTCAGGTTCTATGTATTTCTATGACTATGTGGCTCAGCTGTTATTGCATTGAGTGGGGTTGAATTTCACATGGCCCTTCAATACAACACCTCCCAATGCACGTCTGTGAAGAAATAACAGCAGGTGGAAATAACAGCAAATGTTCTAATTAGACAAACCTACTAATAAGAAGAGGTGTCTACATGTATTTGTTTATGCAATGACCTTCAGTTATCGACCTGTAATTTAGACTTCTATATTGATGGATGATTGTACACAGGTGTGTATGCTCCGGGTGGGGTGTCAGGTAAAGAGATTAGCGATGTGGTCCAGTTGTATCAGTGTGATCTGTCATCTTCTCTCAGCATGTTCTTCATGTCCTCTATCATTTTCTATTGGCTGTAAAATGGGAGCCATGACAGATAAGCCTTGTGTGTGTGCGTGTGCGTGTGTGTGTGTGTGTGTAAAATAACTGTATCAGGATCACAATAGCTCAGAATGTCATAGCACTCGTGTTGAGTGTTAGTGGAAACAATAAGAAATGTGTGTGTATTAAATGATGGAAATGTTGTAGTTGAATTATAAGTAAAAGCAGAATGAAAACAGAAAAGTGAGCAGAATTCTGCTTTCATCAGAAGATTTTAAGAGAAAGTAAGGCTTGTATTTACAGTATACCAGAAGTGTAAGTATGGCAGAATTTTGATTGGTTGCAGTAATTATTTTTTTATTCACCTCCACTAAGTATCCTGGTGTGGGTCACAGGTGATCTAGAGTTTATTCTAGAATCACACTGGCTAGAACTGGCTTATTTCATGGACACAGTCTATCACATAGCATCAAAAACACACTCTGTCACGCCTACCAACCTGTTTTTGGAAGACATAAGGCAATTTGAATACTTTAAATAATGCGATAAAGAATACTATAAATCCACATATAAACTCCACACAGACGCCACACTGTCCCAGATTTCTCTAATTTGGTTTTGTATGTTGCAGTAATGTTAAATAAATGGTAAATTAAACAGTTTTTACAATACAATGGCATGCAAATGATTTTTACGAGTGTGTAGTAATACTGTAAACACACGAAATGAATGAGTGGTTGGAACGGCTGATACTTCTGTTTGATGGAAGCAAAATATAAAGAACAGTGCGAGTTACAAGCTCGACTGGTAAGGTAGTTAGAAACTAACTAAGTTTTAACTCATGCCTCTGCTCGTGGAGACATTGGGGCTGTTGAGGTGATCAAGCAGGAAGCTTGAAGCAATACAAAAAGTGCAACAAAACAATGCCGCAAGTTCATTAAGCAATTAACATGGAAATGTGTTCTATTTATTAAGCAATATATAGTAATTAAAGTTTAGTACAGTACTGTATACTGTAACACCATACGTCTGGCAGCACTGTAAAGTGTCTTTTCCAGTTTGAGTCTGTTTAAAGCTACTGTGCCTGGAGATAAAGTCCTTTTTTCCTAGTCATTGCATTTTTAATACCACTGTCATTAAAGCAAATGGACATTAATAGACATGATCAGTGTTTGGGAAGTTACTCAAAAACAGTAATACATTACTGATTACTCATTACTTAAATAAGATTGTAATGGGATTACTTTACTGATTACTTTCTGGAAAATGTTATCTCATATCTCATTACATTACTTTTAAGTTACATTCTAAAATCTATGTGAATTAAACTATACTTGAATTAAACCCTCATACAAATCTGGAAAGTACAAACAATATTGACAGTAGGATTTATGTTTTATTTTGGTTAAATTAAGAAACCAAATTTAGCAGCAGGTGCAGTATTAAGCATTTATAAAAATGAATTTACTGTTAATAAAATATTAATATAAAAACTATTCTTAAAGCTCTCTGTACTAGTACACATTTTTAAACAACAGAACACTATAGTCTAATACATTTTTTCTTTTGGCTTGGACATAACTTACACTTCACAGTAATATTTTTCTCTCTGCGTTCAGCAAATTCAAAACATTTACACTTGTGGAAGCAACCAGCCTTATCCTCTGCCATCGTAGCTCCACTGTGTTCGCTCAGTATCCTCAGTTAGGAAAGTCGCTATAAGCTTAACTAAAAGTCGCTAGAAGACACGATTAGATGTCATCGCCTAATTTGCATAAGGGTACATTTGTGTTTAAGAGAAGAGAGAGTAAGTAAAAACACCCTAAACATGTTTAGAACTACAAATGAAAATTCTTGTATCGATACTTGGTTTGTGATTGGTGTGGCTCTCCTGCTCTGTACTTACTGTACTGTACTGAGTAGTGAGTGCTTTGGGACGGGGGAGGGGCTCGTTCAGAACATTAATTGCAGAACAATATGCACGTTCATGTCTGAATCTCCAAAAGTCTCCAGTCGCTATAGGGGTCTGAAAAGTCGCTAAATATAGCGGTAAAGTCGCCAAGTTGGCAACACTGTGCGCACGTGCAGCTGTTTCAGGAAGTTAGTACTTGCACAAATTACACAGAAGACTGCTTATGCTTTTTAATAACTAATATCTTCAATAGTAAAATGTAAGGAACACAGGTAACGTAAGTTTTTATTAAGTTAGTAATGTGATTACAAAATATTTAGCGGTAATGCTTTACATTACTGTGTTACAGAAAAAGTAATTGGATTACTGTAATGCGTTACTTTGTATTGCGTTACCCCCAACACTGGACATTATATAGTGCTTACTATTATTGCCTATAAAGCTATGGTTAGATTCATTTCAATTCAATTCAATTTTATTTATATAGCGCTTTTTACAATGTAGCATCGTCTCAAAGCAGCTTTACAGTAATA
>JAUZST010012506.1:0-36250 GCA_034779995.1 Parotocinclus haroldoi
TCAAAATAAGCTAATAACATTACACGTATATAATAGGATTTTTTTCGGTAATTTAGGTTTTGGTCCAAAAAAGCGACTGGTCCCATTAACCGGTGGTCCAATTAACCAAATTCGACTGTGTGTATATATATATATATATATAAAATTGACGTATACACTCGCTGACCATTTTATTGAATACACCTGCTCATTAATGCAAATATCTAAATAGCCATACCCAATTACATAACTGCAGCTCAATGTACAATGTATATTTAAGTATGGTCAGATGACCTGCTGAAGCTCAACCTGAGCATCAGAATGGGGAATTAAGTGACTTTGAACACGTGAACATATTTGTTTGCGCTACATGGACTTATATATAGGGATTGTCTTACACACAGCCATCTACAGAGACTGGTCCGAAAACGAGATAATATCCAGTGAGCAACCATCTTCTGTTAGCTACTTCCAACTGGAAAATGCACCAGGTCACAAAGCTCAGGTCATCTCAAACTGCTTTCCTAAACATGACAGTATGATCACTGTACTCAGAAGGTCTTCACATTCACCAGATCTCAATGGAGTCGAGCAAATTTGAGATGTGGTGGAACAGGAGATTTGCAGCATAAATGTGCAAACGAAAAAAGTCCCCAAAGACTTTTTCTTGTTGAATCTATCATGAAGAATTAAGGTCAGTCTGAAGGCAATAGGAGGTTCAGCCTGGTAGTAACAAGGTATTGTGGCTGGTAGACGTACACTGAAGCAAGTGCTCATTGTTTCACTCAGCGCATAATTACCCAAACTTCTAGTTTGGATCCAAAAACTCATTTAGAACTACAAAATAACACACTGTTATGAGATATTGTTCCTAAATTTATATTAAATAATAACAATAATCAAACAATAATCCAATAATTTGTAACACATACCACTGCGTTGTCAGTAATATTTTCTTTTATCAAAATAACTACTGGCCCTTGTTTTAATGATCATTTTATAATTAACATTTCAAAGCTACAGATTTTGAAGATGAATTCTCACCAGTAGTAAGAACGCAGTAGGTTGTGTTTTTTTGGGGGGTTTAACCTCTAAACAAAATCGACCAAGAATGTTTTAGAAATCAGATTAACCAAAGTGATAGAGCAATTAGATAAAAACCCACCATTGTAATACCGTAATTCCTGACCAAACCCCAAATCCTGCTTACTGTTCTTTTTTTTAAATAATAATTTAATGCAATCTGGCTGAGTATTTCACCTACAAGCCTCGTTCCTGCCATCAGGAGTTGAGTCTCCGTTTGTATTTCAGACAAAAACATTGCAACGGGTTTTGAAACATTTAAAGTTTTATTGAAATTTATTACACGGTCCAAAAAGAATCGAAGCAATGCAGAACCGAACGAGCAACGAACAAGACTCTGGAGCTCGAAGCTCTGCGTAAAGTTACTACACTCACAACCACAAACCAAGAAAAATAATTAAAAGTATACACTGTACAAGCTAAACTTTACGTAACCATTTTTTTTTCCATGGGTGACCTGTGGCGTCTGGATTGAGATTCAAATCTAGCTGAGCCTCACTGAAACATGAGCGATGCTGCCACCATCTGGTCAGGAATGGTGATGCAACCATAGACGTGTGTAATAAGGGACTACTGAATGAGAAGTGGAAACGGAATGAGATGAGGACAGAGCAAGGAGGAATCGTTTTGAGCGGGTTGGTAAACGGGTAGAATCGATGAGAAGTGAAGGTGAGATGCGTGATTAACATTATAACATCGTTTCATCCCCTCCCACCCCAATCCCGTCTGTGTAGTATCTGCTCGTGTGACTGCGTGTGTGCATGCTGTGTAACTGTAGAGCCCCAGCGTAGAGTCTGTGTTTGCGTGAATGAAAAACAAAAAGGTTTAAGAGTGCTCTCCGTTAGTGCTGTCTCCGTCGTCCTCTCCTTCCTCCTGCTCTCCTTCGTCCTCCTCCTCGTCTTCCTCCCTTCCCTGACTCTTGATCTTTGTGGGCAAAAACAAACAGCGAGACAAAAATGACTCCTCGACTGTTAAAATAGGAACAACTGTACTTATAGGCAAAGGTTTTTCGGACACCTGAAAATTCCATGCGGGACATTAAGGAAAGTTCTTGAACCTTGTAAACGTGTCATACAGGCTCACGGGGGTTACAGTAAAACTCATTCTAGCGCCGCTGTTGATTGATGGAGAAGCCGGAAACGTGGGCTTGTTGTTACGAACGGGTTACAAGTGAGTGTTATTGAAACTGCAAAGCACAATAATTAGAGGGGTCTCAATAAAAGGGTTCATTCTGTCATATACTATATTTTAAGCCAATAAACAGACTCGAGGACGACGGGTCCCTTTTTGAGTCTTGGTCCTCCCATGGTTTCTTTCTTCTATATTCAGGGAGTTTTTCCTTTCTACTGTCGCCGTAGGCTTTCTCAATTTGGGATTGGCCTTTAAAGACAATATTCATTCATTCAGTATCTTCCGCTTAATCCACACGGGGACGTGGCCTAACGGGTGCTGACCCGGAAACTCTGGGTGCAAGGGCAGGAGCAACCCTAGTTGTGGCGTGCACATTTGTTTTTTTTAAGAGACAACATATAATCTAACACGCATGTCTTTGGACTGTGGGAGGAGACCGGGGTACCCAGAGTAAACCTATACACACAGGGAGACGCTGCAAACATGCAGACTCCACACAGAAAGGACCCAGACTGCTCCGCCCTGTGATTGAATCCAGGGCCTTCTTGCTGAGTCGCGGCAGTGCTACCGACCGTGCTGCCCTTAAAGATAACATAATATTGTAAAGCTGCTTTGAGACAATGTATTATATAAAAATTAAAAAAAATAAAAAAACCTTATACAGTGGGTACGGAAAATATTCAGACACCTTTAAAAATTTCACTCCGTTTCATTGAAGCCATTTGCTAAAAGCAGAAATGTACACTCAGCATCCCGTCTCGACAAAAAAAAGAGACATATCATTTTTTGTAAATTGATTAAAAAAGAAACTGAAATATCACATGGTATTAAGTATTCAGGTCTTTTGTTGTGACACTCATTTATCTCACAAGCTGTCTTCTTATCCTTCTTGAGATGGTTCTACTCCTTCATTGGAGTCCAGTTGTGTTTAATTGAACTGATTAGACTTGATTAGGAAAGGCACACACCTGACTATATAAGACCTCACAGCCTTGGTGAGAGAGGTAAAGATAGAACCCAAAGATCACTGTGGCTGAGCTCCAGAGATGCAGTAAGGAAATGGGAGAAAGTTGCGTAAAGTCAACTATCGCTGCAGCCAGGGCTTTATGGCAGAGTGGCCCAACGGAAGCCTCTCCTCAGTGCAAGACATATGAAAGCCCGCATAGAAAGACTGCCAGACTGTGAGAAATAAGATTCTCTGGTCTGATGCCACAAAGCGGTATGTGTAAAAAAACCAGGCACTGCTCATCACCTGCCCTATACAATCCCAACAGTGAAACATGGTGGTGGCAGCATCATGCTATGGGGGTGTTTTACAGCTGCATGGACAGGACGACTGGTTACAATTGAAGGAAAGATGAATGTGGCAAAGTACAGACATATCCTGGAAGAAAACCTCAGACTGGGCCAAAGGTTCACCTTCCAACAAGACAATGACCCTAAGCACACAGCTAAAATAAAGCGGTGGCTTCGGAACAACTCTGTGACCATTCTTGACTGGCCCAGTCAGAGCCCTGACATAAACCCAATTAAGCATCTCTGGAGAGACCGGAAAATGGCCGTATATCAACATTCACCATCCAACCTGATTGAACTGGAGAGGATCTGCAAAAAAAGAATTGCAAAGAATCCCCAAATCAAGGTGTGAAGAAGACTCGTAGCTGTACTAGCTCAAAAGGATGCTTCTACTAAATACTGAGCAAAGGGTCTAAATGTTTATGACCACGTGATTATATTTCAGTTTTTCTTTTAATAAATTTGCAAACATTTCTACACTGCTTTTTTCTGTCAAGATGCGATGCTGAGTGCGCATTAAAGAAAAATAAAATAACCTCTTTGGATTTAATCAAATGGCTGCAATGAACCAAAGAGTGATACATTTAAAGGGGTCTGAATACTTTCTGTAGCCACTGTATAAATATATTTGACCTGACTCAATAATTCCGCACATGCCTACTACGGAAAGTGTTCACTGAGAATAAATCGCTTATCTGTTTCCTGGACAACGTCCCTAGACAATTCATCAGAGAGCGGGCGGGCAGGCATGCGCACACACATGCGGGGCAATTTAGAGATACCAATTTTCCTAAAAAACCCATCTTTTTGACTGTGGGAGTAAGCCGGAGTACCTGGAGCAAACCCATGTGGCCTTATGGTTGTGAGACGATGGTGCTACCACCATACCACTGAGCCAAGCATTGAATGTCAGGGCCAAAACATGTAATGACCACATTAAAGACTGAAAATTTAAATAAACAAACAAAAGGCATTATTAGTAGAGCACCAGATTTGAATAGGGTAGGAAAACACGTGAGAGCCAAGTAGCTCAAATGTGGAGACCATTATCTTCTGGGTGAGACTCCATGAGCAACTAAACATACTGTCATACGTAGGGGTTGTACGGAAAAACTTCAGTTTGGGAGCCGTCAGATATCGGTCACATTAATATAAGAACATCTGATAAAGCTCTAATTTAGTGAAAAAGTCCGATTTTGGGCCACTCTGCCTGCTGTGTGAACGTCGCCTTCTAAACATACTGATGGCTGAAATTAAAACCAACTTTTTGTATGGGGGTTTTATGCTACACCTACCTTTTAGTCATATTTCTAGCAGATGGCTGTTGATTGGATGCTCCCATTGGCTATGGGCTAGGATTCCGATGTTGGTTAGATACTTTCCTTTTATTTTCTTGTTTTGGTCCATCTGGGATATTTTTGGGAATTCTCAGACTGCCTCAAATTTTTTTGGATTGGTGACATTTAGTGATTAATGGTTCAACAGCTATTGCATATTGGTGGGGGTGGGGGTTCCCTTTTTAGGGGGCGTTGAGTCTTTGCTTAAAACAGCACCTGGTCCATATGGTTTGGTCTGCTCTGTCAGGGAGGGGACTAATTTGCACTGTTATGGTGGGTATATCTCAAGTAGCTTGTTGTTTTCCTGACTATCCTATATTAGCTGACAGTTTCCTGATGCTGTCATTTCCTGGGACTGACCTAAATGGAACTCCTTTAGCCCCATCTGATTTGAGCCGTCCTCTCTTGCATGAATCATCTGTTTCAGAAGACACTCGCTACTCCGACTGAAGAAAATTCCTTGTTGTGACCATCCTTCCAAGCCTATAACTGGCTCTGGACACCATCTTTGTTCCTAGTTCATCTGCTCAGCAATGAACCACAAACCAATGACCACTAACAACTAACAGCTGAAGTTTTAGACCACATTTCAGAGCACTGCACTGGAAGATCATGCCATATTTACAGCTATTGGGCATTAGGGCTGTCACTGATAAACACAGTGTGTCACAGGTTCACACGGCTTACATAAGTGTGTCCTGATTTCCCCTCCAGTACTACAAAAAAAAAAGTGCCTCACAACACACCTTTTGCATGGCAGGACATAAATAGTAATAATATTATTAATAGACGTGGTTGAAGATGTGACATGATTACAAGTTCCAGCTCATGTTAAGAGTTTCTACAGATTCTACACTGATTTTGAACCGATACATTGATATATAAGAATCTGTTTCTAATGTACAAATATTACATATTGGAATCAGAGCTACCAGATACCTAAAATCCACATTAACCAAAACTACAATACATGGCAACATGGTCAAAAATGTTAAGTGTGTGGTGAAGGAGGATCACTCCTACATTAGGATAGTTTTAACTGCTAAGAAACTACATGCAGCTCACACTAAACTTAGGTAGAGACTTCTGATATTACAGTCAAAATACATCAACACGTAAATGAAGACAATTGTAGCCAACGGCATTTTAATGGCTGGTTCTTTCCTAACAGAGTGGTAATCGAGTTACTAGATTACGAGACTGTCGTCCTCGGTCATATTCGTCATATAATTTATTTCTATAATATAATTTAATCCCGCTTCCTCACAGCAAGAAGGTCCGGGGTTCAATCCCAGGGTGGGGCGGCCTGGGTCCTTTCTACGTGGAGTCCGCATGTCCTTCCTTTGCCTGCGTGGGTGTACTCCGGTTTCCACCCACAGTCCAAAGACGTGCATGTTAGGTTAATTGGTGTCTCTAAAGTGTGTGTGCCCTATGATGGTTTGGCGTCCCGTCCGGGGTTGTTCCTGCCCTTGCGCCCTGTGGGCACCGGCTGGCCCGTGACCCCGTGTGGATTAAGGGGTGGTGATAATGGATGGTTGGATTGTTGAATCAAATATCAATTTTGATTTACTTCATGCTGTCAGGTTTAAACCAGGGATGCACTCGAGGGCGAAACGTTCACCGAACTTCTAGGAATCGCCCCAGTCTCGAGCATTTCCACAAAGTCATGCTACGGCAGATGCTCAAAATGAGCGAGGGTGTTTGTTTTTGTATGTTTAAGGGTTTTACACAATGTCTTCACCATGGCCATATTCATGGCAGCAAGGTTTGTGTCGTTTTAAAGCAGCTTTCGGATTTAGTGGGGGGTACTTTTCGCCCTCTTTTCTACCAGCCTCCCTTTCCACCCATCCCTCACACACCTCTTCTTCTTCCAAAAGATCACCCTCCTCTTCATAGTCGTTGTTTTCAGAGTTCCCACGCTCCTTTTGCATGCTGGGATGCTGGGGAGAAGTCTCATCTGCTTTAACACTCTTCACCTCTAAAAAAGGAAAAGAATCCCAACATGTGCAACTTCATTATCACGCAAGCCACACAAACATGCATCAATACCACATACATACGTTCTAAGCTAGGGGTTGCACGACTGGTAATTGTGTCGTCCGTAAATAAAGCGGAAAGAAATTCCAATTCCCCTTTTTCGATTGGCGCAGTTCAACGCGGATGCGGATCTCTTTCTGACTGGTCAACTACGCCACACCACTGCAACCAGTGGATGTCAAAATCGTCTGG
This sequence comes from Parotocinclus haroldoi, assembly GCA_034779995.1. Classification (NCBI taxonomy): domain Eukaryota; kingdom Metazoa; phylum Chordata; class Actinopteri; order Siluriformes; family Loricariidae; genus Parotocinclus; species Parotocinclus haroldoi. Next base: position 7,056 of record JAUZST010012506.1, read on the forward strand.
TCTACGCAATCCCTAGTGTAAAAGAGGATCAATACAAACACAGTGGTGCCATATTTTAGCTCGTGTTTGTCATGGAGAGTCTTTGTTGATGTGGTAGATGCCTGGGGAATAGCATCAGCAAGATTTGGAGCGAGTTCATATCATGAGTTTGCGTTGCTATCTGTTACTGACATGGCAAAACGTCATTAGGGGGACAAATATTTTTTTAAAAAGCAACATTGTGCACGTGTGCGCCATCTGTACCAGATTTCTTGCCGTGTTCCCTTTCCATTCGCTCCAGGCTCTCCAGCAGGTAGTCCACTTTGTGCTTGATTTGAGTCAGCTCCTTCTTAATGGTCTGCAGGTCATCAGCTCTCACTACGCAAACACACAAATACTCAGCTTCTCCATAGCAAAACTGCTGGATACCACTTTCAGATCCTGATCCAGGGCCTGTATATTTTTAAGCATGCGTTCTTAATAACGGCAACTAAAACGTGAAAGATTTATTAGAAATGAACAGCGTATATGTGAGGGGCTCTGGAAAAAGCAGGTTCTTCCCACCAGTGCAGCCATGGCTAGCTGAAGCCAAAAAAATCAAAACCCTTTCAAAACTGACAACGCTAGAGTTTTGTTTGCCAAAAATCTAAAAAAAAAAACAAAAACAAAAACAAACAATAAATAAAAAATGCTGATACTCTTTGACATCAACCTGCCACAGCTCAGCACCAGCCCCGGCGAGAATCGCCTGATATATTAAAAGTGGAAGTTGAGTGTGACTGCGTGTGGCCGTGCTTACTGGTACGGGACGTGCGCTGGCTGCTCTTGGTGGAGAAGCTACTCTTGGCACGGCGGCTGCCGCTCACGCTAACCCGTGGCCGTTTCGAGGGAATCACCGCCCGTGAGAGTGGGGGCGGTGGAGGAGGCACACGTGAGGGGTAGGAATACACTCTAAAAACAAAAACGGATCAGTCGAGCAGAGCGCCACAAGAGGAAGAAGCTTAAAAAGCAATCTGAGAGGGATCCGAAAACAAATCACGAACTTTTTTTGGTCATTTTTTGGAGAGATAGTAGGTTGGTCCAGGAAGGGACAATTGATGCTGGAACAGAGGGAACCCACCAGGGAAAACATTATGGATTATTAGACAGTGTATTGCAAATTATATCCCAAAATAATTTCAAATTTCATAAAGCATTTTCTGTTACGGGACTTTATGTACTGCTCTTTGTGAATTGTTTCTTAAATCGAGCCTAGCTTAAATCTTTTTTTAAAAAAAAGATATAAAAAAGATATAATAGTGAAACGTTACCTCCTATTACCTAGGAGGAAGATTTGAAGGGCAAAACATCGTATTGGGGACAGTGGTAGCCCTTAGCTCAAGGTACTGGACTATAGACCAGAAGGTCCATGGTTCAAATCCCACCTCTGCCAAGCTGCCACTGTTGGGTCCTTGAGCAAGGCCTTAACCCACCATTGTTGATGTAAAATTATATACAAGTCGCTTTGGGTAAGAGTGTCCGCTATACTGTGAATTTAAGTTTGTCACCTTGGCCACTGTGGCCTGTTCAGAGGATATGTTTACAAGCAGAAGCTCAAGGAGTGACAGAAAATGTACTCACCGGTCATAGTAATCTCTCTGAAAATCATAGTCTAGATCGAATGAAGAGCTGATAAAACAAGAAAAATAAGGAATTAGCTCTAGAAAACGGCACTACAGGCAGACAGAGTACAGCTGACACAAACCTGTACATATCTCCTGCCGAGCGCTTGATGGTCTTCGATCTGTGAGGTTTCGGTTCACCAGCAAGGTTAATGTCTGCAGGACAAAGTGTGATCATTATGCTTATGTCCTGACCTGGCTGTGATAAAAGTCAAAAGATTGAGAATAATTTTAAAAAACCGTCAAACCTAACTGATCACTAAAACGTTTTTTATTTGCCCCCTTCCATAATTTGGTCAATATACTGTTCTTCAGGTCTAGTTGGATTATTGCTAAACATTATGGCATGAGGAAAAAGCTGTGTTCCATGCATGACTACCACAATTGTATATGAAAATTGTATTTTTTTTTATTGTCATTTTAGCTTCTATGGCTATATATGGCTATATAGTTTCCATCAATCAGTCAAAAAAGTACGTTTTGCCAATTCTAGTTCGCACACCCCTGAGAAGGCACATTGCTCCCAAAAATTGGGGGACATTTCCAAATGAATATGAAGCAATTCAAAAGAAGCATTTGATTTTTTTTTCCATTAAAGAATATGAGAAAAGCAAAGTCAGAGAAAGTTGTTTGATTATGCAAATGAGATGCAAACTCAATTATGGTGATTGAGTAATAAGTGATATATTCATGGGGGTGAACAGAAGCATTATGATTAACTATGGACTGCATTTCAATAGTGCATTCTATTTTTTTTTGTCAATTTACTTGTTGTCTGCCTTGACAAAATTTTACAAACATTTATGAGGGGTGTAACAGGATGATGCATTGTCTAGTTGGATTGTGCGCTTTATTACACTGCCATGGAATGCAATTCCATATTTGAACACCAGAGAGCAGTCATACAGATTGCTTCTCAGAGAGACTCCTTCCGTCATCTTAAAATACAACAGATTAAAGCTTTTCTCCTTCACAAAAAAAAACCCCATTAATTTGAACACATTATTATTGTTGTTCTTCAGAAACAAAGGAATGTTTTCACTCAAAAGGTTTTTTTGTTTTGTTAAAGATTTCGTTTTCTACTAATTTCATTTAATTGCAGGGTTTCAAAAATTTCAGGGTTGTTCAAGAAAATGTACATGCACAAATGTTTTGCACTGCTTAGACAAACAAACAATGCCTTTCATAAAATATTAAATCAACAACCGTGAGAAAAATCGTAACGGTGAACTAAATCATGAATTAAATTGACAGTATTGTGTATCGTTATAACCCTAATAAGTATTGTGAACTGGACAGAATAATTTGTTGATTATTGTTGTTGTCTGACCTTTCTCTTAATGCGGTTTGTTCTGAAGCAGGTAACCGGCAAGAACAATTACTCACGGGTAAGGCAAGCTTAAATTAAGCGCTAATGCTATATAAGCATGGTTTTTTGCCTTTAAAGAGGTCGAATTTGAACCATGTACCATACTGTTCCATGTCCAGTACCTTAACCTCTAGTCCATCATAGTCCCATCACTGTACTTGTGTACACAGCAGAAACATTGCATGTATTTAGTAACAGGATTATGCAGTTTTCCCTTTAGAACATCAAATTGTTATTCCCTTTTCACTTCTAGTAGCTTAGAGCTCCATTTCAGAGACGCTGCCCAGATTTAGACTTATTTTAGTACCTCAAAGTACAGTGATGGCTCACTGGTAAACTCTGGACTGGTACTAGGTTGAGAATTTAAATTCTCAGTTTTGTCAAGGTGCCACATTTGGGCTGTTGAGAAAAGACTCTTTGGTACGATCACATGAGCAATAAGTATGACATGCCGGCATCATCCATGTGCTTTATATAGTCACTCTAGAGGCCAGTCAGGAAGCCTTTTTTATAAAAGGATCATTGGTCTCTTCGTATCCTAGTGAAACCTTGGTTTATGCAGGGCAAACCCTCTTACTTTGTCTTAAGATTAATGCAAACCATTAAACTTGAGAGTTTAAACCACAGCGCCCCCAACTGCCACGACTGAACAAACTTCAGTTAACTCTTTCATTTCATGCCGATTCAGGATCTGGTGGCTTAGTGGTAAAGGTACTGCAGTATGGAGCAGAATGTCCAGGATTTAAGGCCTGCCACTGTTGGGTCCTTGGGCAAGAGCCTTGACCCACAACAGTCTGGACTGTAAGATTTTATCAGTTGTAAAGCGCTCTGTATGATGGTGTCTGCCAAACGACAAACGCAAGTTCTAATTAATTCTGGGTCAGGAAATGTACTACAAACCAAAGTAGGACTGTCCTTACCTAGCACTTGTCCAACGACCATTCGGCCATCCTCCCCAGCCACAGCTGCCCGTGCGTTCCGCTCGTTCACATACTGTACGAAGGCATAGCCCTTGTGCACTGAACAGCCGACGATCTTGCCGTACTTGCTGAAGATGGCCTCCACGTCAGCTTTGGTCACCAGCATGGTGTTCAGGTTGCCGATGAAAACGCGCGAGTTGAGTGAGCGCGGGTCCGTTTTGTTGGTCACGTTACTCGCCATTAGGCTGCACGTGGTCGGCGAGTGACTGTTTTGGGAGCAAAGAGAAGAAGGAAAGTGTAGAGAAGGCAACGTCAGAATACGTCGTCAGAAAACGTGGAATCCTGCAATAGGATTTAAAACCTATTTGGGACAATTTGGGTGTCAGACTGTGTTGTGTAAAACAGGTCAGTGGTGAAAGGACACCAATCAAGGGAAGTAAACATGGGATCTCAGCCATAGAAACCTCCATCCCACAGATGATGTGAAAGAAACAAGTGCTCTAGCAAAAGCAGTTAGTGAAACATTACAGGGATTTCAAGGCCCCTTTATAGAACTGCAGCTGTTGAGGTGTAACCAAGAAATAGAGCCAAGCAATTAATATATATTTTTTTTTAAATCCTAGAAACTCAAATACACTTATCTATGTAAAAAATATCCACGCAATTAACAGGGCATTAAAAACCATCAAGGCCAATCATATGCAAAAATTTAAGGTAAGCACGGTTAAACGTCAGTCCGATAAATGTCTGATTGCTTTCACAACAGAGGCCTTAAAATTACATAGAAAAAGGAATTGTCGCCTTGCAGTTGATTCAGATTTTGTTTGGGATCCCACAGTGGTTGGATTCGAATAAGGATGGAACCATCCTGACTTTACTGGGAAGTGGCACACTGCCCAACTGCTGGTGATGATCTCATGAGCCGTTACATATGACAGTCAGCCCTATTAGTGATACTGTGGGACTGTGGTGGCCTAGTGGTTAAAGTACTGGATTGTGGACCATAAGATTCAGAGTTCAAATCCCACCTCTGCCACCGTTGGGTCCCTGAGCAAGGTCCTTAACCCACAATTGCTTGGACTGTAAGACCGTATTAATTGTAAGTCGCTCTGGATAAGAGCGCCTGCTAAATGACAGAAATGTAAATGATACAAGGGGCACTAACAGGTCAGCAATCGGCAGAACATCCCGTGCTGCCTCTCAAGTCAGAGCTTCCAAGTGGCCAGATTTATGGCCCAATTGAGTATTAATTAGACTAACTGGGGGAACCCATGAATGTGCAGGATCTACAGGCTCAGCTGTCGGCAAAATACGTTGAGGGGTCGAGAGGCACACTGCCCAAAAGTAGCCTCAGAGCCTTTTAATAGAGCTGTTGGGGAAGCACTTCATACAGTCCTGTGGCAGTTTAAACTAGTGTGACCGAACCTCTTGGACACCTGCTGACAGAGAACAGCAGTACTGAGAGAACGGAAAAGAAATAAATAAATACACAAAAACTATAAACCAATCCACTTATGTTTTATAAAATATACAAATAATTACTGTATTGTACAGTGCAGGATCCATATTTCCAGTTTCCATAGTGTGTTTTAAGTCATTTCAAATAAAACTAATGTGCAAATTATGGTATATTAACTTTTGTGACTGATGGTAACGTCTGGTCAACGTCCTGTTTGAAAGAATGTAACGTGGCCAATAAACAACGCACACCCGTAGGCTAAGTAGAACAAAACCCTCTCCATTTAAGAGACTTTCATTGAATTGTAACGTTTCAAAATCGGTAAAATCAACACCACAACCACTAAAAACTCAACTGAGACACGAGTATCCCATAAATAATAAAGTTCTGTTGAACTCAAGCACTGCTTTCACACTGTCTATTCAAAGTTGTACTACTTTGCATTTCCTTTTCTCCTTCATCGCTTTAAGTAAGATTTGAAATGTTTCGTGCCACTCTGATATTTCTATATTCCTGAAGTTACTTGCGTACTGAATTTGGTCGTTGCCGTGTACCCACTGAGCCTTGTTCACCCAGCATTAGACTACAACATAATAGAACAGGAATTCTTCTGGGAAGTACAGCGCGGCAAACAAAGTGCCTCGGACGTATATGAAACAAAAATACACACGTATGTGGTTTAACATGCACATTACGTTCAATGAAATGGAACGTCGACCAAAATGGACGCCGACGGGACGTTACCGTAAATCACAACGTACGTAGCGCTTTATTTTAAACTAAAACTTTGATTCAAACACAACAGGAAACCATTTAGCACAGTAAAATACAGTCATTTGTGTCTTTAATGGAAACATTTTTAGAATGTAGATTAGAACGTTTTAATCCCCACGATCGTTTTAGGACTGCGATTCTCTTTTCTGTCAGCAGGTGTCACAACCGCTTCCTCGTACTAGTGTGTCATTCAGACATGAACTATATGTATATAAGACAGACATCATATCATGCTAAAAAGACACCAGCCTTTAAAATGAACAGACATTGATCGGAGGACATTAAACAGTACATACCTGTATTTTTTTTTAACATGAGAACATGCATTTAAATGTAGGCGTGACATACAAAGCACACAATACCCATCCCCCGCCCCAAAGGTTTCACGCTGTAGGTCCATTTTCCTTAAAAGCCTTGATTTGACGTAAATGCATGGATTTCAGTTTGAAAAGTGGGCCTAAGTGTTATGTAAGAGCATTCAGCCATAGCATTAAAACCACTGACAGATGTAAAGCAGCAGCGTACTGCATCTTGCCACACTGCAAGTGTGCTCAGAAATGGTTTGAGGAACAAGACCAAGAGTTGTGTTGACTTGGCCTCCAAATTCCTAAATATTCATAATTCTTATATAGTGCCTGATGCTGATGTCTTGGTGCCAGATAACGCAGGACACCCGACAGGATCCCTGGTAAAACCCATGCCTTAACTGGTCAGAGTGTTGGCGGCAAGTGGGAGGCCTACACAATACAGGGCAGGTGGTTGTAATGTTATGACTGATTGGCTGAACCCTTCATTTGTTGGCCTAATGTTGTACATGCCAATCTGAGTGATTATTTGTGGGTCCTATGCATGTGCTATGTTGATGTTGGGGCTGAAGTTGATGCGCTGTATACATTTGTTTAGACAAGGAGTGCATTTAAACATCAACCGTTTTGGGTCCACAGTTCAATTATTTTCAGCAATACAACAATATAAAGCTGGGGGTTAAACGTCTGAGACCACTAATGAAAATGCTTCCGTATTGCATGTTTAAAAAAAAAAATTTATATATATATATATATATATATATATATATAAACCATGTAAGCAGCATAATTTGAATGGAATAACAACCAAATAAACACATTTTAGAAATGTTGTAATCGGTATGTCTTTCTGACATTAAGCCCATGATGCATTTATGGGGGCACTTGACGATAAAAAAGCGTAAGCATTCAGGAGCATCACAAGCCGCTCTCTGTACCATACAAATATTGCCAGGATAACAGATCATCCGATTTTAAACGTGTACAGTTCATGCCAGTTGGAGTGCATGTTGCCATTCCAGCAAAAGAGGGGGAACAATACGAATGCTACCAAAACTATTTACCCCAATTATGTTGATGCGGCTCAATGGGAAAACATGCTATTTGAAGAAAGCACCTCAATAGAGATCTCAGAATAGTTTCTACCTCACATTTAAATCATTCAGACGGGAGAAGATAAAGCGAGTTTGGATGTGAGCTTATTTCCATCATTAAACATGAAAAAAATGTTCATGGTTTTTTCTTTTACATCAAAACCCCATCTGCTCAGTAATGTCAGTCATGTACAGCGGCCTAGGAAACTTACCCGTTGGTCCTTCTGTACGCCTGCCGTTTGGGGTGCGGTTTTTGAGTTTTACCCCGTGTGTGTGTGTGCACTTACTCTACTTTTTTCTAGCTCTGAGGGAGTGGCCATCACATTTCCAAATGTTATTTTAAAAGGTTATATTGGATTAATGGATCAGGGAGCAAGTTCTAATTATTATACAGGTATGTGCCATTCAACGGCCGTCTGTCAACTCTGGACTTCACAAATGTAAACCTCAAAGGCCAATCAACGCTGCAGAACCATGAACAGAGGCAGGGGAATTTCACAGTTCACTAAAAAGCTCACTAAGGGACTAACTTATCTCAAGTGTGGAGACTTTTTTTTTGGGAAACCTACTCAACTATGATTTTCCCTTAAATTGTAACAAACTGTAAATGGTATTTGTAAGTGTATTGGCCTATTGTAAGTAGTACACTCGTTTGTCTCCCAATTGCCTGAATATTCTTTTTCAACCACAGCTCTATAAACTGGTTCATTTTTACTCTTGAACTTGGTTTTTTCATTTGGCTGATCTTTCAAGTTGTTCATAAATGTCTAACAATGCATTTTTTTAACAATGGATCTTTTAAGTGCTATGGCTTTTCCCACGACAGGGTCGCAACAGTACACCATGATCGTTGGGAATTTCCACAAGTGACAAATGCGTTGGTATTTGTGACGGCAGCTTTCTACGTCGTGCTATCTGCCGCATCTCTTGACGCATTTACGTATCGTGTGCGTGCAGTATTCCTGTGAAAATGCCCTTCAGATTGGTCATGTCCGGTCAACCTAATGTTTAAAGTAATGTAACGTGGTCATTGAACAGCACATACCTATGCAGCAAATGTTGTGTGGGAATTTCTATAGAAGAGAAACTGGAGGGGCGGCACATATGGACAATGCCTACCTGGACATAAAGCCGACACTCAGTGCATGAACTGACCAAGTAAACAGGGTCTATGATTAATAAGTTAATTTGTGAGTTACCATATTTTTTCACTGAGGGACTGGGGAGACTGGCCTGTGTGTGTGTGTGTGTGTGTGTGTACACACAAAGCTATAAAGTCCTGTTTAAACAGTGCAGGATGTCCTTTGCACAGACTAGGTTAGAAATACCTGTTGTACACACCTGCTTTTCTTTATTCTAGACATTTTATTCAAAGTGTTTTCTGCTAGGGTGATTTTTTTTACTCCTTTCCAGAGGAAATCTAGTGTATATTAGTTACATAAGATATGGTAACGCTAAAAAAAGTTGCTAAGATGCTAACATTTTAAACCTATATCTCTAGTAACTCATAAATTGTGAAGGACTAAAGGTTTGTCTGAAAACATACTCAAGAAAAAGTGCAGTTTTGCATCACTACATTGAAGATGTTAAAAAAAAAAAAAAAATCCTAAAGGAATTGTATCGTGAACCATTACACCTCTAGCCACTAGTGTCTTTTCCAAGTTTTTCAATCACAGTTAATGTGTAGATGATTTACTGAAATCTCAACTTTCCCAAAAAAAGGATGGTATGACCAGGACTATTTTCTATTTCATTTTGAAATATCCCCTCATTTCATGTGTACGTGTGTGTTTGTGTGTATGCTTGCGTGCATGTTAGTTCTAATCAGGGGGAAGAAGCATACAAAAAGTTACTTTCCACTTTTTGTACACCTTGTCCTCGTTTAGAAGACCATTCATTCTGGCAGACCTACCTCTGCTTACACGTGTAGAGCATTGCGATCCAATATTTTGACAGTACGTCATGACGCATCAAGAACATTTACTCCTAAGAGCATTATGCAAAAGTCGCGTTCATAGTACATCGACCATAACACATACTGCAGCGTTAGTTCGTTAGACCAAACAGAAAATTCTACTTGCTGTCCTTTATGGATGTAGGTGAACTGAGTGTAGTGCGAAATCCTTCACTATATCTGAGTGTGCTTAGTGTTTCGTATGAAGTAACTGGGTACACAGATCATGTTGGGGGGGATTTAAATAGTCACTCACTCCATTCTGTGTGTTATTCGGGGTCGAGTCGTCTGTCTGCCTGATTCTGTTGGAGACAAAAGGGGTCGTTATTGGTGCACTGGCGAGCTGACGCTCAGCAGTGCGTTCCGAGCCAAAAGGGAGACGCGGGTTGCAGACGTGCTGAGAGGCAATGACAAGTTAGTAACGGTCCTTCTCCTCAATGTCACACGGACAGCCCAGACACAGACAGCACTACCTCCACCCAGTGGTAGATCGAAGCAAAAGAACACAGTGTGACAGAACATTAGCTTTAGTGACCTAAAAGCATTATGCTTAGCTCCGAACGAGTTTTAAAAACATGCCACCGTTCACTTTGTCTCACCTCTAGTGGGATCGACGTACGGAGAAGAAGCGAGGAAAAACGGGGGGGAAAAAAATAGCCACCAGACTTTAGCTTAGCCAGAGTAGCCTAAAACCATCAAGGCTGCGTTCCAATAGTGTCATCATGCCATTATTGACTTCCAGTACTCTCTTTTTTAGAACCCCAAAAATGTTTACTGGTCACAAATGAACCTTTAACCAGTAGTTACCAGTGCCAAAATACAGCCATGTTAAGCCAACCTGGCGTGCACCTTGCTCAAGGCTTTAAAAATGCTGAAAACGTTTTACTAAACACGCAAAATTCGATCTGCTTCATTGATAGTGTGTAAACTTGCACCTGCTGTCTCTGAAATCCGACAGCCTGTGCCTGTCCCACTGTAATGCCCTCACTGGTCTACCTTAAAGTCAGTAGAAAAAAAAAATCCCTGAAGTTGTGCTGTCTGTTTTTTAACTCAAATAATTGAAAGCCTCCTGTAAGAAACATACTTTTATTTATAGGGAAGTCGATTACAGCTTGCGGTCAAACTAGCCTACAGACAGCAGGAGCCAATTCCATGGTTTCCTCCGAGATAATTCCGTCCTTGTTTCTGGATTTTCAAATTCCCACCAGCTTTCTGTGATTTGAACCTAATCTACTTGCACAATAGACTTTGTTTACATAGAATTCCTGCCTACAAATTCAGAAATGGTGATGAAATCCAATTGGTGCTGCAGTCTGAAAGTAGCCTACAAGCAGCGGCTGTTCGTATTGGATTCGCCGCATTAAGTCGCGGGTTCCATTTAAATTTGGATCCTTCAAACCAGGAACGAAAAATATTAACCCTTTGTTGTTTACATTAGACACGGATTCAATAAACAATGGGTTATGCAGAGGGTCAAAATATCGATGTATCGTATCACTTTCTTTATTTGTTATAATTTATGACGCCACTTGATGGCGCTAATGAGCAGTGGTGAAAAAATGCTCGGGTGAGAAATGCAATGCTGCTTTGTGCACGCTATTTAATCAAGCACGGTGTTTGGTTGTTGTTCCTGAAGAAGAATTCAAATTTAAAGATAATAGCCAATAATAATAATAAGATAATAATCAATTTTGTTTGGTTTTATAATTTTGATTATTTTCAAATTTTTCTACTACTGATTTAAATTTGATTATTAATTTATTTATTTTAAACAAATTTTTCCTATGATTTAACATAGTAAAAGTATAGTTATATATTATTTATAGTATAAATAATTTAGTATTTGTTTAATTAACATCTAGGCCGCCCATGGAGGACGGGTCCCCTGTTGAGTCTTGGTTCCTCCCGAGGTTTCTTTCCTACCATTTTAGGGAGTTTTTCCTTTCCACTGTCGCCCTGGGCTTGCTCAGCTGGATTGGCCTTTTAAGATCATTGTATTACTGTAAAGCTGCTTTAAGACGATGCTACGCTATAAAAAGCGCTATAGAAATAAAACTGAATTGAATTGAATTGAAGTTGTTGGAACCGGCAGCCAATAAATGTTATATATTGAGAGTCGGTGGTGTATCAGTAGAACCCGTTGTACCGCCATTGTTATTGGGAAACCAGAAATGTATATTATGAATGTGTTACAAAGTGAGTGCTGCTGAAATAGCATCCAACCAAACAATCAACTTTTTTTTTTTTTTTGCACTGCTTAACGACAACGAGATGCACTCTGTGATATTGCTTTTTTGGTTATGTTTAAACGTACTCCTTTACCGTTCGTGCCACCCCCGGGACCGTATGTGCATATGTATGCAGTGTGAAGCATTAGAACCACTTCCACTGGTCCACCTGTAGGTTCACACAAATGTTGTTAGTGCACAGTAAAGGTCCACGTAACATTAAACTATTTCGTGGATTTCAAATAACAGATCAACATCTAACAAAAGCTCAAAAATAATCCACAAATCCTACAAGTACGACGTTTCAGCCGAGTAAGATCATTTCTTATGTACACAGTATGCCAGGGCAGTCAAAGCGTTATGGACACCCCAAACTCACCAGTCCGCCCGTCTTATTTAAAGCTAAAGTCAGTCCTCGGTTCCTTTTCCTAGACTTGGCTCAATTATTGCAAGTCACCAATTGGTCCAAGTTTTGATTGGTTGGTACTATTCTCACCTATGGCAACCAAGAAAACTCAGGATGTTTCTGACCTGACTTTACTCATGAGATAGTTTACGTACATCATGTTGTTATGTTAGTTGGGCCTGGCCACATGCCGCTGGTACTTGTGTACTATAAGTTATAAAGCAAAGCCCTGTGAGATACTGCAGTGTAGCAGTATTGTCCACACAGCCGCGATAGTGTACACATACAGTACTGGCATTTCATCCCATCTTCAGCGCTCATTAGGAGTGTGCTTTCACTGTGGAGTTCTGGAAGCTTCTCCAGCCCTCCTCTGCTCCTCCAGGGCTCAGCATATGATGCTGAAGGCTGAAAAGTGTAATTGGACTTAACTGAATACTGCCCCTTATCGTTATTCTTGATCATATGTTTTTTTTTTCTCATTTGACCACTGGATGCTTGTCAAATCAATACAAGCTAGTGAATGCAAAATCCTCTTTAGGTCTCATTCTCATGTATGTCATCAGTGCTGGGCTTGGTACATCAATCAAGACAACAATGCGAACCAAATACCGGCCGCTTCATGCCAATCCGCTGCATAAAAGGGAGAATGAATTTGTCACTAACCATTTATTGGACTAATTGTGAACAGTAATTCTCAGTTCATTGAAAATGAGAGCAGTGTCTTTGCTAAGGACTGTACCAGCTGTATTGGATTTTCTGTTATAAATGATATGCTTTGGTTTATTAGTGGTCTCGGGCCATCATTTCAAACCCAATTCTTCAGCGGTGTATCAGCACGGATAAAATCCATAACCCAAACTGAATCGGCTCTGGGTCTCGTGTTTAACAGGTACTGTAGTGCAGAAAACCCCAAACGCATCCGTCCTCCTCCCTCCAATTCGCTGTCATGTCATCCAGCCCAGCCGGACTCGAGGAGGGTTCAGAGGAGGCAATGTTTACTCCAACACCACTGACAATCTCAACGGTACTGCAGTGCTGTCATCATAACTATAGCAACACACCCAGTAGCATTCGTAACACACACTCTCTCTCACACACACACACAAACTAGTGACTGATTCAGCTAAACACACTTGTCGTATAGAGCGTCAGACTATTACTATAATGCAGTTCATTATCTCATTATTAACATTAGTCAGCATTATTGGCCTTGGATTCGTTTTGGCCTACATAAGTGTGTGACGTGGTTTCTGTAATTCTGAATTTTCCAGTTAAGCACCAACTACAAACAGAAAGGACTAGCATCAGCTTAAACTTAGCAAGTTGTATCTTTAAGATGCCAAAATTACAGCGGAAAAAAAAAATCTAGACACTTACATAATTTAGTAGTCCTTATTTCCGATGCAGATTCCTGGGTAGCCAATCTTTACTATAGATTGTGCTCTTTTTGAGAGTGAAGAGTGACTGTATCCTACCCTGCAGCCATCCAAACACTTCTCATGCTGTGTACTGAGAGCCAAACATGCTTTTTTTTTTTCACGTGTAACCAGCCTACAGTGGCATATTTCCCTAGAGCACAGCTGAAGCTCTATCACACAAAAATATGCCTTCACATTGCTGTGAGCTACTGAAAAAGCTACGGGAGAGTTCTCACAATACCTGTCAGTTTCAAAACCGTGTTTCTTTTTTTTTTTATGTAGAGAAAGGTATTTACAACCTTGTTTTAAGGTATAACCAGTTTCCTGTTTATAAGGTACAGCTAGCTCGTCGTTAAATTCACTAGGCATTTTATTAGACACGCCTTATTCGCTGTAGATGAACACTTACTGATTTGCATAATACAGAGTCCAAAGTAACTTTGTCTGTTTGTCCACTTACAAATACGTGTAGCCTGTGTATGTGCGTGTGTGTTACAGTAAGCGCCGTGAGTCGGGCTCTGCGTTTGCCAGAGATTGATGGCGAGCTGGCTTGTCTCCTGCAAAGTCGAATGAGACAAGTGGGCGGTGCCCTGCCGCAAGGCCAGGTGGAAGCAAATGAAGTGCGCCAAAGGAAGATGGACAGGATGGCGGCTGTCCGTCAACAGGAGGAAAACAACACCCCGTACACGCAGGAGAAAATCGGTTCCGTGGTGAGAGAGAGACCAGAAGGCTTAGAGTGAAACCGCGAAACAGTTCGAAAGCTTTTTCTTTTTGGTTGTTTGCTCATAGGTTAGCATTTCTATGTCCGTTTTAGTCGCTACCTAGCATTTGACAATTTCATTTTTAATCAGTTCTTATCCAGTTCCGTAATCTTAATTAAGGTGATATATTTAGGTTACAATAAGGCTTAAAATTGTCAAAAAGCAGCAACCTGGGAAGATCGAGGATAGCACTTTGTTTGTTAGGGAAACGCAAAACCAAAGGCACTGAACCTTTTCAGGCTGCTGCCTATGAGTTTATGAACATACTTAGAGCTTGTTAGCAGCTCAGCTCTCTATAATTAGGTGGGCTGGTGATAGGTTATTGTGCTTATACTCTCTCGGACCCTTGGATAGTTGGCTATGGTTTTATCAACATGAAAGCTGTCATTGAAATTTTGATTTTCGAAATGTAGTATGTTTAAACATTAATATTGATTTGGATACAAATTGACAGACAAAAAAAAAAAAGACTACAGCCATACCATGGCATTTGACTACTTTGCAAACTTTCTAATTCAGTTCTCAATCCATTTTGACTGTCAAAAATTACCTTGAGTGCGATACTTGCATATCCAAGCAAAACTTAGGAGCTCATGCCAGTCTCACAAGTCTCTCTCGGTGCAGATGTACACAAAAAAAATCAGCTGTAAATGTTTTTTAAATCATTTAGCATGTACTCTTAGTGCAAAGAAGTTACCGTTGGTCCTAAAAAGGTTGGTGATTACAGCCAACCAAAAAGGAAAACAATGAGGACCGCGATAATGTTCTATATTTATGTTTAAGTATACGATACAACTCCCTAAATGCGTTATGCAGTATGGATTCTCTGACAGTCTGGGACGGATGAATCAAATGTTATATTATACATTTATGGAAAAAATTCGAATTAACGATGGGTACAGAGGTTCCCCTGTAAAAACCTCTTGTATTTTTTGTTTTATCATCTGCATTACGAATCAAAGCCTGAAAACACTGCATCTTCAGTGTTATTTTGCTCTTAATTGCTCTCGCCATTGTTGCAAACAAATATATTTATTTCGAAATTGCCCGTCATTTGTAGAACAAACCAAATAAAACAGTTCCCTCAAACTTACAGAGTGCAGTACGAACAGTAAAAACCGTATAAACAAATTATTTTATAATGTTATCAGCAGAAGCCAGTAACACCCACACAAAAAACAAAATTTGACCGACTTCAAGCGCGAACGCAGTGTCATTGTGATTATTTTAGGTTGCTTTCACGTTTGTTGTAATTTCTCTATTTGTCATTTTGTTTACTTTGATACTGTCTTTCGTCTTTGACTAACTAAACATGTGATCAGTATTCAGTCGTGGCTTTTTTACACTTCTGGCAACGTAAAAACACGACACTTCCACATGCTTTCTGATTAAATGCATTAACAATTTTCATATCCCCGGAAAAAAAAGGAACGTAGTTTTATTTCCCTGGTTCAACGTAAATACTTGGGTTACTTGCCATGAGCGAACACTTTACGGTTATGTAATTGAATTGGTTATTTTGTGTGGGATTTATTTAATGAAAGTGACACGGCTCGTTTATCTCTAAGAGAAGGGAAGACCGCTCTCAGCACTCTCAGGACCTGCGTCTGATAGAGGCATATCGAGAGCGCAACAAAGAAGAGGGAATTCTTAGCATACTGAGTAAGGCCATCACCACCACACACACCGTCTACGCTACGCTTGGCACCGCAGAGTTCTTTGAGTTTGTGCTCAAGAACCCTTTCAGCGTTCCTCTGACTGTCACCATCGAGTCTGAAGACCCAGAACTTAGGTAAGATTTTCCCGCGCAACCACATTTTAACATTAACGAATTATGGTTAAATTAAAAGGTTTCTAAACTGGCATGCCCTGTTACAGGAGATCCATACATCAGATCCACTCACCCTCATATTAAGATGTTTTCCCCAAAGCCTCATCAAATTAAGCTTTGCTTTATTCCAGGTGCTTAAATGCCATAAAAAATGTAAATGGTGCGATTAGGTGACATTTAAATATTCCAATCTTTTTTTATATATATTTTTAAATCACTTTTTGAATTGCACTCAATACATAGTTAAGTGTTCAGATAACTCAGTTACTGAGAGCTAGGTTATCTAATTTAAGCGAGGTAAGTGTGTTCAGATGGAACGTAGGCTAGGAAGTTTATTTCTGTCTTGGCAGTTGATTCGTGGGTAGCTTTACATTCCGCTAATTTGCTTGCAGTTCAAAGTTTGTTGCTCGTTTGTCTTCAATATGCTCTAATAACACAGTCGGTGTTAATTATTACATAGCCGCCTAATTATCGTACTCTGTTCTAATATGATTGCCATACCCTATAAGCACGGTCTATTGGAAAAACAGCCGAACAGTTCAGACCCTTTTTAGGCATTTTTAGGCCGGTTTTATTATTCCCAGTCAGTCCTTATTATTCCTGTTCTATTATTCTTAAAATCACAGCCAGTTCTTATAATTCTAATCAGTCCTATTCATCCTGTTCTGCTTAGCTAATCACAGTCAGCCTGGGGCCATAGTCATAAAAATTCTAAGTGCTAAGAGTAGCTCCTTGTGACGTGTGGGCGTTTCCCTATCAATGTTAGGAGTGGATCCTAAACTTTATTTATAAATGTTATTCAGAAAGCATCTTAACCCCTAAAAGAGCTCCTAAGGTGAAGCCATGTTAGGAGTAGGGATAAAACTTTTAACTTCTCTTAATCAGAGGAGCAAATGGCGGAGAGTGAAAGTGTTATTTATTTTAAGTTTTATTGTTATTTATTTTAAGAGTTTTCCTATAATTTAATATACATTTAGTATTCGTTTAATTAACATCTAGGCCGCCCATGGCGGACGGGTCCCCTGCTGAGTCTTGGTTCCTCCCGAGGTTTCTTCCTACCATTTTAGGGAGTTTTTCCTTGCCACTGTCGCCCTGGGCTTGCTCAACTTGGGATTGGCCTTTTAAGATCATGTATTACCGTAAAGCTGCTTTGAGACGATGCTACGCTGTAAAAAGCGCTATAGAAATAAAACTGAATTGAGTCTCTAATGGATCTTACTGCTTAAAATCATTAATCAGCTTCATTAATACTTCATTAATGCAGGTCAAGCTGCACCCCACCCCCGTCCTCCTACCGGTGCCACACACTCAAGTCAAGTTAAAAAAAAACCCTAACCATAACTCTTGCATTATTATTATTATTATTATTATTATTATTATTATTATATATTGGTTACACGCTGTGTTGTTATTTTTAACCTCATATGAACACCCTTTAATTGGGATGAGATGTTCAAAGAACTGGTGTTTGTTTAAGAACATACTTTTTGGAGTGTGTATATAGTCATCAGTTCAGAGCGCGTTATTTGCACGGACACTTTTGCAAGCTTTTTGGAGTTTTTTTATTTTTCTGTACCGTTTGGAAGATGCGGGTCGAAACGAAAGCACAGCGAGGATTGAAAGCTCCTGTTCCACAGGCGTACAGGTGCGTTTGGTTGTACGGTTCCAGCACACGCAGGAAATTGGCACACTCCAACTAGGCAGAGATGCAGGAAAACAGGAAACAAAATTCAGCCTCTAGAATCACAAGTTGACGTGAAACATGTGAGCGTTTGTTTGGCCAGAACGTATGTGCATGTATTTCACCTGTGGGTCTTTCCCTGCCATCAAACAGTCCTGAATCCGGTCTGGACTTGCTGGCCAATAAATCTGATACATTGCAAAAACAGCAAACACGTGTCACAAGACGTACTTGCACACAAATGAAATGTGATTCCGGATAATCAGAAGTAATTGTGTTAATGCAAATTACTCTAACAATAACAATAGGTCAGTGCATTCGAAATGTGATGAGCATATGTGTAAAGAATTCTCCCAAACTCATTATACATTAACATTATTGAGAAGGCATGACTTTCCTACGAAGACTTCCAATTTGGGGTGGTGAGGGACACCCCCCCCCTCCCCACACACACTCACACACACACACACACACACACACACACACACACACACACACACACACACACACACATTGTCGGTAACTAAAAGGGAGAGGGTGGGTCTGGAATGGAAGTTTTGATAAGAGTTACTGCTGCTGGATTCCTGCACATATTTCACTCTTAATGCAGCTGTCCAAGAGTAAATGTGCACAGTGAGTCACAACACAGTGCTGCTTTCATTGTTGGCTATGTTAAAAATGCACTAAACTGAGCTGCAAGTAACAAGTAACAAAAAATGCAGCCACCCTACATTAAACCTTAAACTTAAATGCTATGCTAAACAAGCTACATAACCAAACAGCTGAAGTTTCCTAGTAATTTCTTACAATTGGAAAATGCCTAAATGTTTCTGTCGGTGTATTGGTGTAGTGATGCTGTCATTTATTGGTTTTACTTCTGTAAATCTATGAATCTATAAACATCAGCTTCCCTCAGCAGGACTTCTTTACTGATTTAATACTATAGAAATTCCTCCATTTATCATGGGGATACGTTCTAACAAACACACTGCATGTTGAATTGATCATAAACTGAGGAGTTAAAGGGTGGCACGGCGTCTCACGTCTTATTGGCTCCCTGTCTCGGGTTCTTCCTGCCTTTTGCCCTGTGCTGCCTAAATTAAATATTCTTAAAACACTACCACATCTTTTCCTCACTCCATTTCCCAGCGCTCATTACTCCCCATGTCATGCACTTCCAACTGCAGAGTATCATATTTCAGCAGACTATCAAAATTAAATGGTGTCTGCTAAATGTGTATTTATGTTTATTATAAAACTCCCAACATAAAGCCGAACTATAGCAAGTCATCCTAATTACTAATCCCAACTAATCCTAATCTCTAACCTCCAACACTAACCCTAATCCTAATCCCTAACCTCCAACACTAACCCTAACCCCTAATCCCTAACCCCCAACACTAACCCTAACCCCTAATCCTAATCCCAAACCCCCAACATTAACCCTAACCCCTAATCCTTAACCCCAAACATTAACCCTAATCCCTAACCTCTAACCCTAACCCCTAACCCCCAACACTAACCCCTAATACTAACCCTAACCCCTAATCCTAATCCCTAACCTCCAACCCTAATTCCTAATCCCTACACTAACCCTAATCCTAATCCCTAACCCCTAATCCCTAACCCACAACCCTAACCCCTAATCCTAATCCCCAACCTCCAACCCAAACCCCTAATCCTAATCCCTAACCCCTAACTCTAACCCCTAATACCTAATCCTAACTATAACCCCGAACTCTAACCCCTAATCCTAATCCCTAACCCCTAATCCTAATCCCTAACCCCTAACTCTAACCCCTAACCCCTAACCCCTAACTCTAACCCCTAACTCTAACCCCTAATCCTAATCCCTAACTCTAAGCCCTAACCCCTAACTCTAAGCCCTAATCCTAATCCCTAACCCCTAATCCCTAACTCTAAGCCCTAATCCCTACACTTTGTATTCCTTCTTGTTATGATTTTACAGTCCTAACAGAGTGCCTTTCTTTAATTATTTTATTTACTACTAGATACTACTCTTTTTTGTTTTGTTTTTGACTTGAACATAAAGTAACTTATTACCTTCAATGTGCTTCAAACATTGGCTCCAGTAAGAGCTCTGCTTGTTACTGTTATTAAAACTCATAAGATAATGGTAAGCACTGGTTTTTACCTATCCCATGCATACGTAGAATGGGTTTTCATTTTCAAACTAAATTGCAGATTCCAATCCAAACATAACAGTGAGCAGAAGAACAGATGGTTAAGGGCTTAATAGTGGTTCTCTGGCAGATGGCATTCAGCTACCAGTCATAGCCACAAAGCTACCACAGACCCATATGAGGTCAAGTTTAATTAACGGCATATGCAGCCCTTTATTCTACAAACTTTCTCTCTTGCTGATGTAATGCGGTAGTGGCCATGTGGCAGAACTGAATTCATGTTCACACTTGTGCATGAGAAAAGTGAGCTAGGACATGTGAGCACCTTACGAGCAGGTCGGGTAACATCATCCAGATTGGCTAACAGTAGATAGTCCTTCATGGCGATGTAAAGATGTCGACCATCTTCATCCGGCAGAAGAGAGTTCAGATCCCCTGCAGACAGAGGCAGAGAGAGCAACCTGCCACTGCCGACCAGATCTAGGAGAGAAAAAGAGAGAGGGAGGGAGGGAGGGAGGGTTATGTTTAGTTCATTGCTAACACTTGCTATAACTTGTGAACTGATGCAACAGTTTAAATGGAGCAAAACTATGCGAAACATGAATGATATTCAGGTTGATTGTTTTTATTGCTACCTTGATTTCAACCTTTATGTAATTCTGCAGTGAATCAGACCCCCTTATCCAGAGCGACTTACAACTTATACAGCCTTAGCAACAATCCAAGTATTTGTGGGTGAAGGGTTTTACTCGGTGGCCCAGGGGCAGCTTGGCAAAGATGGTATTAAACCCTAGACCCCTTGACCTTCTGTCCAGTATCTTCAGCTTGGGTAACCACAATCTTACTTTTAAAGAAAACTTAAAACGGTCCCGGGTTCAATCCCAGGGCGGGGCGGGGCGGGGCGGGGCGGCCTGGGTCCTTTCTGTGTGGAGTCTGCATGCCCCCCCCTGTCTGCGTGGGTTTACTCAGGGTACTCCGGTTTCCTCCCACAGTCCAAAGACATGCGTGTTAGATTAATTGGTGTCACTAAAGTGGCCATTATTGTGTGACTGTGAGTGTGTGTGGGGTCTAGAATGGATTGGTGCCCTGTCTAGGATTGTTCCTTCCCCTTGTGCCCGGTGGGCACCGGCTGGCCCCGCGACTCCCTGTGCATTAAGCTAAAGAAAATGGATGGATGAATGGATGGTATACAGTAATCTCCACTTATCTTTGTGGAATTTGGCATGGCATGGCACCTCATCTGGGGGTGGCAGGCCACTTTGCCCTGTGCTGCCAGTTTGCGTTCTGTGACCTTGAATTGTACTACGACGGTACGAAATGTGAGCAATAATAATCTTTTTTTTCTCGCTATTGAAGTCTTATTAATATGCCATCACAAAAGTGCCCGTAGTTTTCAGTCGACGAATTCAGCTTGCTTGTGCCAACGTAGGCAGAGACCATGGTTACACTGCTCAGGAAACCAATCATAGTGATTATTATTGAGAAAACTACCAAGCAAGATACCAGTTTATCTGGAGGAACCTGCAGTACCTGCTGCAGTGAATCATCTCACCTGGAAACCCAGATACTTTCACTTCCCATCTCGGATGCAGATACATTTTACATAAACCATTTTTATTTCCTGAAGACTTTTGCTCGCAGCATGTAACATTAAATATCTCACGTCTTTTGACAACGCTGCCAAGTTTCTGTTGTTACAGTATAATCAGTCCACATTTCATCCACATTTTGGGACAAATAAGGACAAGAAGCCAGACATGCTCCAACACTCTTCTGATAATGAGCGATAAATAAACGAATCAGGCAGAAAGAGGGAGAGACTGAATCCACAGATCAATCACGAATGGGAACTTAGACAGGAAATAAGGCCGTGAACAGATTAATGAGTGATTATTCCTGTACAGTAATCGACGACTGCTTTCTTTACTGACGAACATTGCAACACCTCCTACACATACACAGTCTCACTCAGATTCCTGACACAATTTGAACAGCACCAGCTGTGGCCACTCCACCCTTGCCCAAAGAAGGAGGGGGCAGTTGCTATAGCAACAGTGTCCATTTCAGCCCTACTTGAGCATGTGTACATTAAAAACCCCTCTGAAGGATTAGAGCTGGTATTCCACCTGTCTCAGTGTGTGTGTGTGTGTGTGTGTGTGTGTGTGTGTGTGTGTGTGTTCACTCTGTCTCAAGTGACCTCTGTGGACCTCGGTTGTATGATGACTGAACTTTTGCAACTGTCTTAAAGCAAATGAGACGGACCACTTCCTTTCCTTCTTATTCATTCACCCATCTTTCAGTCCAACGCGTGCAAAGCTGGACGCCAGATTTGGTTGAAGTCACTGCTGTCATGACGCCGCCATATATGGACTGATGAAAATGGTAACCGTGGTCCAGAAGCGGTCCATCACCCATTTGCTATAATTTGTCATTATTATATTAACTCTTTTATGAAACAAATAATTTACCCATCCAGCTATCCGTCTATTATTACACACCATGACACACTAATGCACCCTACAGCCCATCCATCCATGCACTGGTGCACTTCATCGTCCATTCAGCCATTTATTTATCTATTCTCAATCGATTTATTCATTTATCCAGTCACCCTGTCGTCTATTTGGGCCTATCAATTTAATTTGAATTCACCTGCTTCCGTACACTTACTCAAATATCTAACCATCTATTCACCCACACATTCATCCGCTTTCGTCACAAAACTTTCCTTTCTTATATTATTTATTAATCCCTCTAATCCAGCCATGCACCCGCCCATTCACACACTAGCTTCCGTTCATCCATCTGCTTACTCTCGCCCTTCCTATCACTCATTCCACCGTCCTTTCGTCTATCCATTCATGTGTTGTTATCCACCAAGCTATTCATCTAACCACTCACCCATCTGCTACTACAGACAATACCTGATGGATATTTTAGGGTGAGCTGCATTCCAGACTTGCTTACAGACTTGAGTACAGGGACAGGCAAACACACAAACAGGAACAAGAGTCACAAACATTCCATGCCAGCTATCACAACAGACATTTCTTTTTAGTTTGTGCGCACTTAATTAATTAATAATTAATAAATCCTCAGTAACAATCGCTTTGCCTCTTTTGGTTCTTTAAATAAAAGCTGTTGTGTTTGTTTAAAAGATAGAGAGTATTAAAGTACTGAGAGTACTAAGAGTATTAAGAGTATTGGCAAAACAGTCATCACAAGTCAAAATTGCCAGGTTTTCATTTCATTGTAAGTTCGTTTGGTTTTCACAAGTATAGGAAGACCTTAAAATAACATGTAACCATAAGATGTTAGAACCATCACAAACAAAGATATGAGGCACTGTGGTAGCCTAGCGGTTAAGGTCTGACCCAGAAGGTCCAGGGTTCAAATCCCACCTCTGCCAAATTTGCCACAGTTGGGTCTGTCCCTTAACCCACAATTGCTTGGATTGTAAGAATATTTGAGTCGCTCTAGATAAGGGCTTCTGCTAAATGTAAATACAAATGAACATTTTCTGAGAACAATGGCTTTTAGTATTTCACAGGCAATCACAAAATTAACAAACTCTTTACCTACAACATTGTTCTCAACACAGAGCTCGATTTAGAGCTTAACCCTCAGAAAGAGGACATGCTTTTTCAAAAGCTAGTAAATCCCAAAAGGCTTAAATCTGAAGTTAGCTTAAATGTATGTTCGTTACAGCACACTGGAGAATGTTTTCCCTTTGGCGATCTCAAAGACCCCACTTTGTCACGCTTATGTTGCAAGGGCATGCAAATGAAGCGTTCCTTTATCAGATGATTATATTAAAACTCACTGCTCATACAATTCAAACATCAGATCCAAAATGGCAATGTGTAAGCATTTATGTCTGATTTATTTTAATTGCGTAGTTCTATCTATCCAGAGATGCTTTTCACAGAAGATTGTGTGTTTGCGTAACAACCATGCATGGATACCACAAACTCAAAGCCAAAGTGAAAGCGTTATCAACCATTATTGAACCTTTTGCTCTTGGGCTGCACCAACTATAGTTTGTTGACTTTATTTGGTCTAGAATTGCAATCAACATGCATTTTAGCCAACAGCTCTCATGCTCTCAAACCAGCTGTGGTTTTTGCGTGTTAAAAAGTACCCTACCGAAATCACTCATCCATTACAGTTGTGACATCAAAAATTCGCCACTTTGACAGTGGCACGATATGCATCAAGCTTCTGCAATGGGAAACTGGGAGTAGGTGTATACAGGATGTCCTATAAACACAATGTCACTCTCAGACAACACCAGATAATATCTGTCTGCCAGTTAATTGGAACCACAATTGTGCAGCTATGTCATTCAAAAATGCACTAGAGTGAAAAGTGGGTGGTGAAATCAGGTTTCGTGCCATAGCAGCTCACAAGCATATAATTATGTGGAAATGGACTGCAGATCTGTTTGAGTGTGTAGGTGTGTATAAGAGACAGTGTGCATGGCTGCTTCCATGGGTGCTTTGAATGTTGTATCTGAATGTAGCGCTGTCTGGGCCAGCGTTCCCCCGGGGTAAGAGTTTCCCCACTGCATCACAGGGGAGCGCTGACAAATGGTACACACTTCCTATGGAAATGGGGTTATCACTTCCACCATTATAGCCGGTCTGGAGACTGGGGCTGGGACAAAATCGCACACAGACGCACACGTACTTACACAAATATATGCACGACCCAAACATCATCATCCTAACAACAAATCTGTGTTCAAAACAATTTATTCAGGGTTCACCATTGTGTCGGTTTAAACGCCAAACGATACGCATCCTTTTCTTGTTCTTTCATTTTTACACGTTTGAGGAAGTATGATGCTGTAGATTCTTTTCTGCAGTGTTGTGCAAACTTTATTTGACCACGACCTAAGTGTTTGTGCCTGAGGTACCGACTCGCTTTTTCAGAGTTCAGTTTGTATGTATGATGGCTGATCTTTGATCTGATATCTGTACCGACCCCCCTGTTGTCAGCATCCTGCTCTTAGAGTTGAGTTCTGATATAATGTGTTGTCTGTGACCGTATGTTCTGGATCACCAACCTTCCACGTGTGAGTCTAGGTTAGGGCATGAAAACCAAGCGAACCACTGCGTGACACTCAAGCTAAAAACAAAGTCCTTTTACCCTTATCCTGCATGCAAGAAATCATTTTAAAAAGTGAAAAATGATTCTGTAAAATTACAGCATGCCCCTCTTTATTGTTGCTGATAACTGAAACTTGGAAAGATGGATCTCCTGCTGCCGCTCACAAACACCGGAGCCTTTATAATTGTAAATTGGCTGATAAATAAAATGCTGATCTCTCTAAAAGCACTGCAGCAGTAGGAAGATGAGCTCTGCAGTCTGGAGGTACCACAACCCTAGATTGACACCTTGCCAGTAAAAAACAGGCAGGCTGGCACTTTTCCTAGTGACTTTGTAACGCTGCAGCCAATTGTCCATCTGTCGGGTTGTGGAGTTCTTCTTGCTCTCTGAGTCCACAGCGCTGTGAAGCCCATAATTTTAACGTTATGAACTCAACTTAAGCAACAACTATTGAAAAATACTCAATCTGTGTTGCCAAACCTTTTAAAACATATCTAACACTAATGAAGAACTGAAGGATGCCATTGTGTATACAACCCCAAATCCAATAAAGTAGGGAAGAAGAAGTAAAACTTAGATAATAACAGCTTGAAAAGCAGCAATGTTTGGTGCTTTACGTCTAGAAATACATCTGATTGCTATATTATTAGCCACTTACCTTGTTTAAAGTATACAGTTAGAAATTGTGGGCAGTTTTATTATATAACCAATGAAGTGTAAAACAAGCAAAAACAGAATACAATGATTTGCAAATCCGTTTCAACCCATATTTAATTGAATACACTACAAAGACAAGATATTTCATGTTCAAACAGATAAACTTTATTGTTTTTTTATTCAGTCATTTTAAATTTGATGCGTTCCAACACAAAAGTTTGGGACAGGGGCAACGAAAGGCTGGGAAAGTTGAGGAATGCTAAAAAAAACCACCTGTTTGGAACATTCCACAGGTGAGTGTCAGGACTGGGTATAAAGGTAGCATTAGCCATAAGCAAGGAGGGGTGAGGCTCACCACTGCATGAACATCTGCAGGAGCAAAAAGTGTCCTTCATCGTCTACAGTCCATAATATCATCAAAAGAACCAGAGAATCTGGAGAAATCTCTGCAAGTAAGCAGCAAGTCCGAAAACCAACACTGAATGGCCGTGACCTTCGATCCTTCAGGCGGCACTGCATTAAAAACCAACACCATTCTGTAACGGATATGACCACATGGGGTCAGGATCACTTCAGAAAACCATTACTAGTGAACATGGTTCATCTCTCCATCTACAAGTGCAGGTTAAAACTTTACCATGCAAAGCAAAATCCATATATCAACATCAAACAGAAACGCCGTCGGCTTCTCTGGGCCCGAACTCATCTGAGACGGACTGACCCAAAGTGGAAAAGTGTCCCGTCCTGTCTCCCGTTGAAAATACAGACAGAGAGCAACCGAAGTTGTACATCAAGCAAAACTGGGAAAGAATTCCATCTACAGAGCTTCAGCAATTCGTGTCCTCAGTTCCAAACACTGTGATGTGATGTAACAGTGCTAAACATGCCCCTCTAACATCTTCTTTGGAACGTACTGCCAACGTATAACAATAACTAGTTTATAGTAGAATAGTTTATCCATTTGAACCTTAAATATCTTGCATTTTTAGTGTATTCAGTTGAATATAGGACGAAAGGGATTTGCCAACCGTCATATTCTGGTTTTATTTGTGTTTTACACAACGTCCCAACGTGACTGGAAGTGAGCTTGTACTATAAAACTGCCCACGGTTTCAAATATAGCAAACAGATGTAAAGCACTTCTACCAGTCCCAGTACATCATCAAGTGCCATGTAACATGGAACCAGTGTCATTGCTGGGGTGGCACAGGGGCTCGGTGGGAGTGTGCATGTCCTCCCCATGGTTACTCCGGTTACTACACGGATACTCCGCTTTCCTCCATGTATGATTTATATGATAAAGTCTAACAAATATATATTCCTGAGGTAATGAAATAATAATATTAAATTGTTACTATAAAAATCACAAGACGTTTAACTGTTGAAAACCAGAACATTTGGGTTTTGACTGTGAAGAATGTTTGAAGGATAGCTTTACTGATAACAGGAACGAGTGTTAAGGGATGAACTGTGTTTGGGAAAACAGCCTATATCTGAGAGATAGTAAAACATGCAGCGTGTACAGCCCTCATAACGTTATTACTTGTTCTGTTGTAACAGGACTATACAGGCTGTCAGTGTGAGTGTGTTAGACGTGTGTGAGTGTGTGTGTGTGTGTGTGTGAGAGAGAGAGAGAGAGACGGAGGGAGAAAGACAGAGACTTACATATTACAAATTTTGAGTCTCCTTTCGTTTAAAAAAAAAGTTGCAGTTTTTCTAAAAAGCTATTTTCCTCATGGGGACCAACAGTTTCCAAAAAGGGTAATATACGTAGACAAAAGTACACACGTATACTTAACAAAGATAAGACTGATCAGCTATTGTGGTAATCAGGTTTAATATGGAGCACCCAAACATATTTACAGAGCACATCGATTCAGAGCGGGACTGGCAGAAGATGAACAACTGAAATGTCTTTTAATTAGTCGTGACAGACTGGCAGAAAAAAAACCCACAGATGGATATTCAGACACAGATATAAAGACAACAGCTAGAGAGAGTTGTAAGGGTGTAATCAGTAATCTTACCTGAGTATGTAAACTGCAGTCTGGGATGAGATGGTCTCCATGCTGTCGTTAAAGCGCCAAGCATCAGTGCAAAAACGATAGACAGTATTTTCCTCATGACTGCCTGCACTTTAAACAGCCTGAATACACTAATGCAGACGCTCAACAAATATGTGCATCACACACCTCCTGTTGGGCAAGTGTGTGTTTCCCCACACTGCAGTAAGTAATATCTAAATATTAATCTCTCTCTTTTTTTCTTGTTTGTCCTTCTTTCCTTCTGTATCACTGGCTCAGCTGGAGTAGAAGAAGTGCTGCTTATAAAGCCTCTATTTCTCGCTCACTCTCTCTCCCTCACACATGTACGCTCTCGCTCTGCTGTTCTTCTGCTGGTAGTAATCCTCCGTTTGTGGCTGATGTCTCTCTCTTTCCCTCTTTTAGCCTTTCCTCCTTCCTCGTGTCCAAACACTCCTCTGTAAAGTAGGAGGGAACTAATCCACGCCTCTCCTGCCACAGTATAAGCGTAAAAAGGGATAAGTCGGTGCCTTTCGTCTCATTTCTCGCATTGCTCTGTTTCCCTCCCTTGCTGCGTCTGACTCTGTGCTCCCTGATGTCTGTAATCCCTCGACTCACCCCTCTTATCTCAATTTCATAAGCACTCATAAGCTGAGCACACGAAATCCATTCCCGGCCACAAACAAACATGCATGCAAAATTCAATGAAAGTGGCAAATGTCCAAACAGATTAGCTAAAAAAAAAAGTCTTGTTGGAGCTCCACAGAGCAACAGAAATGAGGCTTGGGACAGAGGTCCAGATGAGGATGAAACCCAATCCCAACCTGAAGATGGTCATCAATAAGGATTCCGTTCTAACAGTCTGCCTAAGGTCAAAACTCGTGCCCTTTTAGACAGAAGGGTTTGAAAGACGCAGGGTTACTGTGGATAGTACTGGTGCGTATCGGAAACGCTTTCATACCCAGTAAATCCACAGAGAGACATCAAAGTCTCCTCACAGACTGCACACATTAAAAAAGACACACAGATTCCTCAGAGCCTGCCAATATGCTGCCTGAATAATGGTACAAACGCACACCACTGCACAGTCTACACACAACATACACACAACATACACACAACCTGCACATAGTCCACACAAAGTCTACAAACTGTCTGGTGGGAGGCTCGGAGGGGCGGCATCGCTGCCTCACAGCAGGAAGGTCCCGGGTTCAATCCCAGGGTGGAGCGGCCTGGGTCCTTCCTGTGTCTGCGTGGGTTTACTCCGGGTACTTCGGTTTCCTCCCACAGTCCAAAGACATGCATGTCAGGTTTAATGATCACGCCAAATTGGCATTGACAATTGAGTGTGTGTGTGTGTGTGTGTGTGTGTGTGTGTGTGTGTGTGTGTGTGTGTGTGTGTGTGTGTGTGTGTGAGAGAG
>JAUZST010012507.1:0-11418 GCA_034779995.1 Parotocinclus haroldoi
CTGACCTTTTTTTGAGTCAAAGGCAGCTGAGCCCCACCTTAAGTGGTGTGCAGCTTAAGTTAACTGAAGAAAACTAAAAATTTATATATCTTTTAAGTTCACTTTGCCGGTGAACTCACAAAGTAACTTGCACAGCGAGTAACACGCATCCAAACTGAGGTAGCATGAATTTATGGGCGTGGCTTCCAAAAACCATAACAGTGATGTACGCATGCGCAGTAAGCAAAAGTAGGACGTTTTGATGGGTAGGAGAAATCGACAGGACACCGGTCTCATAGCATGAAGATCAGACAGATCAGACACACACGGCTTAAAAGATGAAGATAATCACGGAATTTCTCCTCTTTATTATTTACTTCACGATCTGTACCGGTAAGTTCATCAGCTTTCTTTTTAATCACGTATAAACTTTATCGCTCTGCCTCGCTTAACGTACATTTAACGGTTTTTTTGGTAAACATTTTATTTATATATGTGCTTATACACTCCACATTATACGCCACATTATCATTTACATCTACGTTTATTAATTTAATATTGTTTTTAATACGCTGCCCCTAGTTTTTTTGAGGGCGCGTTTTTTGAATCAGCCAATCACAGAGCAGCACCCCTCGCTCTTTCTCATTGTTCGGTCTATTCACGTTTGTAAAAGACTCTCCGTTTTAAGACTTTAAATCTCACTTTATATCCCTTCGCTTTCGGTTTTAAATTCTTCTGATAACATTTAAATCTCGACCTGGTTCAGAACCAGCCTGTTTTGTCCGAGCTCGTGCACCCAGAGCCCTCGTGAGAACCACACAGGAAGCTTGTCTGTATAAAAATGTAGATAATAATAATAATAATAAAGGGTAAATCGTATTTTGTTAACATATGATTGTTTCTGAACCACAAGGGCACTTCTCTGTGTGGAAATGCCCCGGAGAATGCAGACTGGTCCGAGCTGAGCTCTGGGAAACCTTTCCAGGACCTTCTTAAATCTGTTCCATGACGAATTAAAGGTAAAAAAATAAAGCTCTGTAAGAAACATGGGCTCCAACCTGCATAGCAAATGCTCTGTGGGATGCTGTAGCGTCCTGGTTATTGACCAAATAGCCAAGGTCCTGCAGTGTTTCCCAATATAATGACTGATTTCATGTCAGGATTGATCGTATGGACTGTGGTGGCCCAGTGCCTAAGGGACTGGACTTTGGACCAGAAGGTGTAGGGTTCTGTTGGGTTCTTGAGCAAATCCCTTGACCCACAATAGCTCGGATAGTTCGACTGGATCCAGTATAGGACCCTGTGGATGTTTAGGAGGTTGCCGTGCAGAACGAGCGCCCTTTACTGATCAGACATCATAATGTGAACTTGGTACATGGCAAACCTTGAAATAATATTCAGTCTAAATAAGCCCACCTGTAACTTTTGGTTCTTCGAGCCGGATATGATGGCTTCCCTGGATTCTAGGATGCCACCAAGAGTCTGTGCTCATGACTAGAGGACAGATTTAACCTTCTGACCTTGTTGTATCACATGTCATGGCTGTACATAGCCTCATAGACTCATCATAACTTCTCCCAGTAAGAGATGAGAAGGAGTTTAGTATTCCAGTATTCCCCCTACTGTTGGGACAAAGGAGAGCTTGGTGACCGACAGTCTGGATTAGATGACGGCCAGACTGCCGTGATTAAAGGACCAGACCTTAAGAGGCATTGGTTGCAGTCCTCTAGCGCATAATTCCCCCCCTTTTCAGCAGCGTTCCTCAGCTAATCATCTAGATCACCAAACAAGTTCATCCCTGCAACGTGGTGATCACCTGGACATTACAGATGGGACCTCCTTAAAGACTGGGCCTTATATTTCAAAGCCTAGTAATCAAGACCAGACCATACTTGTGGGTCCGGTCGTACCAATTTCCACATAGTGTGGCCCAGGAGAGTCTACAGAGGTCCCATCCCTTTCATTCCTGACTTTGCACGTCTGGAGAGGGTCTTGATATTCTGTATCCAGCAGACGTGACGGAGTTCTTCAAGTAGCAGGTTCTGTTGGACCAGTTGAAGTTGCAAGATCTTGTGGGTAACACGCTGGCCAATGGACCAGAAGGTCCAGGGTTCAAATCCCACCTCTGCCAAGCTGCCACGGTTGGGTCTTTGAGCAAGTTGATCCTTAACCCACAATTGCTGTTGGTTGGGGGAAAAAAAAAAAACCCTGTTCCTGTTTTTATTCGGTTTATAAAATATGATGTCGCATTCGTTGAACCTCTTTACTCCCCTGGGTTGTTGCAGACTCCCAGATCATCGTTTCTGCTCGACTAGGATCCACCGTGATCTTGCCATGCAAACTGATCCACTTGTCCAGCCAGAAACCTCACGTCCAGTGGAGCTCCAATTTCGAGGCGGTGTTTGAGAGGATGGGGCACGAGATGTTCGAGGCAGAAGGATACAAGGGTCGTGTGGACATCCCCGAGGACAGGCTGCTGAATGGGAACTGCTCCTTGGTGCTCAAGGACGTCAAAGCAAGCGATGAAGGCGTCTACGAGAGCTACCTGTCTGTGAAACGCGTGAGGAGGGCCGCCTCCACGAAATGGGAGCTGGTCCAGACCGTCAAACTCGAAATCGATGGTGAGTGGGCTTGGTTCAGTTAATCATGTCTTTCTCGTGGTTTTCTTTTTCTCGACTCGGGTGTTTATAATGGGGCGAAGTGTTATATTTAAATATAACGGGGATGGATCAAGGTCTGATCTCAATAGCACACGTCGGCAGTAGTGCCTCGGGGTACGAACTAAGGAGATTTCTGGAGAGTTCCAACAGGTTATGAAGCCATCTCTAAAGAGTTTGGACTCAACCAACCCATAGTCAGGAAAATAAGATCAAGATCCAAGATCAAAGTGTTTGATAGTTCCGTGTGATCACAAAGGGACCCAGGGTAACTTCTGGGACTGGCTAGTTTTACTCTTCCTGAGTCGGCCATCAGGAGAACACTGAACAACAATAGTAGGGTAAAGCCACTGCTCTGCCGGTCACGTGCCGAGGGAAGAACCTGGGCTGCTTTTCGGAAAGGTTTTGCGGACGGATTTAAATTTTGGTTTTTAGACGAGAAGCTTTACACGAGGAGAAATGAAAACCCAAACAGATCTGTGAAACGTGGCGGTGGTAGTATCAGGGTTTCATGTTTCGCCATCACCGATGGAGCAATGAGTTCTGAACTAGAGCAGCAGATCCTCAAGGAGAATCAGGATACCTGAAAATGTCATGAATGGTTGAAGCAGAAGAAGTGGTAGCCCAGTAATTAAAGCACTGGTCTTTGGACCAGAAGGTCCGGGGTTCAAATCCCACCTCCGCCAAGCCGCCACCGTTTGGTCCTTCATCAAGAC
The DNA here is from genome assembly GCA_034779995.1 of Parotocinclus haroldoi. Classification (NCBI taxonomy): domain Eukaryota; kingdom Metazoa; phylum Chordata; class Actinopteri; order Siluriformes; family Loricariidae; genus Parotocinclus; species Parotocinclus haroldoi. The sequence continues at coordinate 3,353 of JAUZST010012507.1, forward strand.
CCTTAACCCACAACAGCTTCGATTGTAAGACCGTATCAGTCAAGGTCCGGACCTTGATCCAATAGGAATGTTGTAGAAGGGCCTGAAGCGGGCAGGTCATGTGACTAACCCCCCCCCAAAAAAAAAACGTCCCAGAGTTGAAGCTGTTCTGGACGGAGGAATAAAGGACCCAAATCCAGTGGAGATTTAAGGGTCCCAACTGCAGCAGCTTGGCATTCAAACCCTGGACCTTCTGGTCCAGTACCCTAACCACTGGGCTACCACAGGTTCCAAAGGGTACCAAGGTTCTCTTGATCTACGTTTAGGACTTGATGTCGTTTGAGCTCATAGTTATACAGACCATACAAGATTCGCAAACTTAATGGGACTAATGGGAATCCAGGGTCCTAACAATGAGGGCTGGACTGGTCGTATCATATCGTGTGGACAGGGGTGCCCCCGATGTCGTTACGATGACACAACCGGCTGCCAGTAAGAAAATAGTATTGAATTCTCCTCCAGCCCTTCCTGTTCTGTTCATACCGGCCTATTTCCTGATGAAGCAAACTTACCCGAAGGAAGTGATTTATCTTTAACGGGAATTTGAAAAAGGGGCGGGTCTGGTATTGTACTAAATCAAACAAGTTTCACTTGATCTTCCTTCCTTCTTTCCTTTTCTTCAGAAGATACAAACCTGCCTAACGAGGAAACACATCGGTCCACTTACAGAAAATTACACCTGATAGGTAAGAGATTATTTATTTATTTATTTATAACCATTTCCTTTAGTAGATAAGCTGATTTTATTAACGTCGTAGGGTTTCATATGATGCCTTCACGTCTTTGTTCAGGTGCTGCAGGAACGAAGCGTCCTCACCCTCTGGTGATCAGCATCTGCTCCATCGTCTCCTGCTTCTTCTTCTGTCTCCTAAAGCAGTATTGAGAACGGCTTTTGAGGTTTTTTTATTTTATTTTATTTAAGGACCTCCATACCAAGTAATTCCATTATATACATATGTTGCTATTATAGTAATTATTAATCACGTTATTGTGGTTAAAGTAGATTGAGATCCTTTGGTCAAAAACGCGGGTTTTGTATTTTCACACGATATTTTTTTTTTTATCCGTTTGGGATTGGCCTTTTAAAGATCCTTTAACGTTACTAAGCCGCTTTGAGTCAACGCTCCGTTATTAAAAAGCTCTATAAAAATATGTCAGACTTGACAACGGTTTGGGAAACGTTAGGCTATGAAGCTGTAGTCGTTTTGACCGGATCCAGACCGTGGGTGGCTCAGGGTGAGATAAAGAGTGACTTATTTATGACTCAGATGTTTATGAGTCGGGATGTTGTAGTTTGTTAGGATGATGAAAGAGCTACAACAATGAAAGGTCGTCTGGTGTGGAAAACGTTGGTCATATCTGATTATCTAGAATATTGCTGATATATTAATAGGACTAATATCTGACTCGTCTAGCCCACTGTTTACGTTCCTAGTGTGCTAGTTGTCTAGTTACATATATATATATATACACACATATATATATATATACACTACACACACACACACAGACAGAGATAAAAAAAACGAGGGGATCTTGAAGCCATGGAAAAAGAAGCGTTTGGTTTTATCCGAATAAACAAGACCATCAGCAGAAGCAAATGAAAAGTCAGAAAAAGCCTTGATATTTTGAGGTGCAAACTCGAGTAGTAGGTGATAAATTCATGAGGGTGAACAGAAGCGTGTCGGACTAGACGAGAGTGCCCCCACTGGGTGTATGTGGGGTGTACAGTAGAGTGTATGGTCACCCAAGAGTGCCAAAACACACTGACAGGGACGGGTCATGGACAGGATCAACAAAATTTGCACTGATCCGGGTTTCCACTCGTTGTATTGATGTTACTGTTAATGTTTATTTTTGTAAGAATAAGGTAACGTTATAACGGTGCTGACTACCACTAAGTGAAAAATACCAATAAACGTTTTATAACGCAGCCTTCGTTCAGTCTTTTTTTGGTGTAATGGGGGAGGAGCCCTGGTGTGGTCACATGACTACCTCAGATCCAACCCCACCCCACGGACCACGCCAGACGACCACGCGACCCGAACCCTGCTACCGGAGTGGCCCAGTTACACAAACGGGAGTCTCTAAACACATCCACCGACTTAGAGTATTCTCTAATCCCGCTCCAGTATCTCACACACCAGGGTTGCCAGATCCCACCAGAGAAACAAGTGACCCAGATTCAGACACGGTTCTGGTCATACACTAAAGTTCAGCATGGCCTTTAGAGTCGGGGCCATTCAGGTTGGGGGTGAAGATGATTTTGGTTGGAGCCACGCCCATCAGGAAGACCCCACACACACACAGCAGAGAATGATGAAATAAATAACGGAGAACAAGAAGAAATAGAAATATGACACTGAGATGCGAGACGACTGCGTCCTACTAATACAAAATTCATCTAGAAGAGCGCAAAAAGAACATGGACCCCTAACGTAACAGAAGGTGACTAAAAGAGGACAGGGGACGAGCGTAAGCCGAAGTTTCAGGTTTAGTAATAATGCAAGTCCTCAAACGTGCCTCTGGTCCAGTCCTGTGTTATTCTGCCCCCTGGTGGCTCATATAAGGCACCGAGAAACTTCAGATTGAATAAATAATAACGAATAAATAAAACAGTAAACTGTAGGGCTGTGCCATATCGCCCAGCCCTAGTGCAAATCAGACATTACAGCCTTAGTATGTGAAAAAAAATATATATATATATTTTTTTAATGAAATATAGATTTTTAAACATACCAACGTTGTAATATGCGGTTTGCGCTAGGGCTGGGCAAAAGAATTTCACATTTTATATCTAATACAGCCCGATATAGCACTTTCACTTTTTCACAGGATGTTATGGCCTAAATAAAATATCATTTTATACATAATATACTAAATATGGGCTGAATCAAATGAAAAATAGTTATTATTGCCAGTGCTTTACGACACGTCATGGACATTCCACCAACAGACTGCTTTCATAGTATAGTACAGTATAGTATAGTATAGCCTGTATTTAATACCAAAACGACCAATCGTCCTCTTCCTCCATTCTTCTAAAACTGGGAACAGGGTTCCGATTCACATAGGTTAGGCCACGTCTGAAAGTATTAGATATGAAAAAAAATCCAATACATTCTGGTTATATTAAGGGGAAAATTCACTTTGGTCGGGACGTTAGGTGGGTATTCATGCGGTCGGGGGGGTCACGTCCCGAAAGTCACAGTGTACAGACTGTCGTTATCGGTGAGAGTTAATAATAATAATAATAATAATAATAAGATATGATACAATTAGTGCTGTAACTTTGAAATGAATAGGGTTGCCATCAAAGGGAATAATCTGCACAGCTTGTACGATAGGATATGCTGTAATAATATTAGTATTAGTATCAATAGGATTAATTAGCATTAGTATTAGTAGTATTTCAAACGTGCTAATGCTGTAGCTCATGCATGTTTATTACTTGGCAGTGCTGGTTAGTAAATACCACATGGTTTGAGGCAACATTAAGCATCAGCAAAGCATTAAAAACAAGTACACGGGTATTGACTGTGCACACACAGAGGCAGACCCCGGACGCTGCGGTCGTTCGTCGCTCTAAGGACATTAAAAATGAAAGCCAGACTGGCTGATGGGACCCAACCCCAAATCAGAACAAAACAGCAAAGGGTGGAAAGGGCAAACAAGTTTACAGTAAAGTATTCCCACAACTATAACGTTATCGTTCCTTCTCAAAACACACCTAAACCTAGACGTTTTGGGACGGGTCCGGACTGCAGACTCGTCCAGTCCAGTGCCCCCTCTTCTTCCACAGCCAGGCCTTTACCTTGCTCTAAAATCTCGGTGTACTTTTCTGCATTAATGCTGTAAGTGCACAAAGTGTAAATGACCTTTATCGAGGGTCCGGACCTGGCCCCGTACCATGACCATGACCGTACTACTGCCTGGCTTTTGGTCTTGTTCCTCTTAGCAGTCTGGATGCTAATACTGATTGGGATGAGCACAATCCCTGTTTCCATGGTGATAGTCCTTCCTAGGTGGCTAACAGGAGGCTTGTTTCTTGTACAGTGACGTTTTAAGTGGTATTTGTGACTGGAGCAAAGGAATTCCTCATTACTAGTCCTAAAAGGCCCCCAATCAGGTCTGATAATGCCAGAATGGATGTCGATTAAGAAATAAAATGACTTGCGTTGGGTTCAAACGGCTGTAAAAAAAGAGCAGAAGGAAATGTAACCTTTTCTGGTTTGCAGTTGTGTTTGTTTCTTTCCCTTTCCTTTTTAAAAAAAAAAATAAAAAAAATCTTAGACTTTGTTACACGACTCTCTGTTGCTGGAACGTCCTGACTCACAACAATACAAACACAAACTCGGTTCCACGTCTATTTTCCATGCAGCTGCTATAGAGTACATGAGAGATTCCCTGCTGAGGGACGCCCGGTATTAAAGGTGAGCATCACGTACGCTGTACTGCGTTCTTTAGGCTCAGGGTCTGACTGAAGGTGCTAAGCTTCACTGAGAAGAAAAGACACCAAGCGCTCTGTCGGTGATAAACACAAAACACGCTGAGGAATCACATTCGTTGATTGGATCCTACACTGTCCTCCCTTTCTGCTGTCCTGCTGTCCTCTGTCTCGGGCACAGCTTACAGTAAGTATGAACACAGGAAGTGAGAGAAGAGCAGGAGCTGGGGAGCGTCGATTACAGCATCGTCTGCTAAAAAACAAACAGCGAAACTTCGGACTCACAATTCGTACAGTCTCACAATCCAAGCTATGGTGGGTTGAGGGGCCTTGCTCAGGGACCCAACTGTGGCAGAGGTGGGATTTGAACCCTGGACCTTCTGGTCCAGACTCCAGTACCTTAACCGCTAGGCTATCGCAGCCCCACAGGCTTATCTCATGTTCCGCTTTCGCTTTCGCTTTCGTTTTTGCAGACTGGTGTAAATGACGCCGTTTCGCTGAGTGCTCTGGAGGATCCTACAATAAATCCCTGTCCCTGCTGTGGTTGAGCAGCTCTGTGGTGTTGGGCATGGCGTAGAGGAGAGGCTGGGGTGTGCTCGACTCAGGGTGTGGACCGGTGTAATTAACACAGCTAACGAGTGCAGAATAGGAGGGGCTTTTAAAGAGAAACTAACAGGCCTGTCAGAGGCGGGATCCTTACTGATTTTTAGGAAATCAAACACTTATCTTCCACTCACGGGCCAACCGGTGCCCACCCGGCAACTCTGGGCGACCCTAGGCGGGGCGCTGATCCATCGTAGGGCACACGGTCGCACACCGGGCCACTTTTAGAGACGCCAATTAACCTAACACGCATATCTTTGGACTGTGGGAGGAAACCGGAGTACCCAGATTAAACCCACGCAGACACGGGGAGGACCCAGGCCGCCCCACCCTGGGATCGAACCCGGGACCTTCTTGCTGTGAGGCGGCCGTGCAAAAGATGCAAATAAAGGATTTAAAAATCATACAGTGTGATTTTTTTCCCCCGTAGATTCTGTCGCTCACAGTTGAAGCGCAGCTACGATAGAAATTACAGATTGTATCCAATACTCCTTTATATATATATATATATAAAACAAACTGCTCAGAAACACGAGGAGATACAAATCTATAAATCATTATTAAATAAACTTTTCTTTACCTTTAGATTTGGGCTCTTCGGGAGAATCTGTCAGGGAACAACAGAAAGAACGTTATAAACATTCTGTATGTTTTAAGCGTTAATCATTATGTACGGGTAAATAAATAAATAAATCTGTGTGTGCCGGAGGATCCGTGTTCTTACACAGAGCACTTTGGAGACGTAGCTAACTATAAGAAGAAAGAAGCACACATCGGATAACACGAGAGAACGTCTAAGCTTCAATAAAAACAGGAAGAAAGAACCAAAAAAAAAAAGATTTTGAAAAGCCATAACAGAAACGAAACACGTCAACGTAACTAAACAAATTAAAAGAAGCTACAACAAGTACAGAAAATAAAGATACAGCAAAATTACTAACAAAAACTAAAAGAACAAAGATGGGATTTCAATGAAAGTAAAAACAAAAAATACTGAGACAAAAAAAAACAAACCTGAGAGTAAAATAATCATAAAAACACCGAAACAAAACCGTGAAATTCAATAAAAACAGGAAAGCGACGACAAAAATACGACATTTCAATCACAAAATATATACAATAATAAATTATAAATACAATATTTATAATAATAAATAAAATAAACAAAAATAAAACCCAGAGGCCTTGGTTCCTCCCAAGGTTGCTTCCTTCCTACAACATTTCGGGAGTTTTTCCTTTCCGCCGTCACCCTTTCTTATTTATTTTGAATTGTATTACTAATTAAAATTGTATTTATTTGATTTAAATTGTATTATTTACTTACTTTTACTGTTACAACAGCGGAATTATTTAATGAACATCTATTCCACCCAATCAGGGCGGGTCCCTTTTTGAGTCTTGGTTCCTCCCAAGGTTCCTTCCTTCTACATTCAGGGATTTTCCTTGCCACTGTCGCCCTCGGCTTGCTCATTATAAGATCATATAAGATTAGAAAGCTGCTTTGAGACGATGCTCCGTTATAAAAAAGCTCTATAGAAATAAATTTGAATCGAACTGAAATATAATCAAAAGTGAAAACTGATAAGATACAAAATTTTAAAGTTACCCCCCCCCCCACACAAAAAAAATGGCTCGGACAGAAACGTGAAATTCAGGCAACACGCAAAAATATTAAATATTAAACGTATTAGATCTAAATCGATAAACAAAACTCTAACCAAAAGCACAGATGCATACCCGACTCAAAATACCAGTATGGTCCGATTCTGCTGTCCGGGCAAACTTGTATGAATGTGGAGAACATGCTAAATGCCCTGGACTATCCAGACTCATCCTAACAGCTTCACAGGTGCATTCCAGGAAGATTTAATCACCCCGCTCACCATCGAGAACGAGTTCAACGGTCTGGACCAATCTCCAGTCGTCTGAAGCCGCTCTCTTGATGGGCCTCACCCAGAGATAGTTCCTGTAGACGCCGCCGTCTTCTGCTCTGACCTCACTTAGCACCAAGGAGCAGTTCCCTTTACGCAGCTCGTCTTCTGGAAGGTCCACACGGTCCACGTAGCTCTCGCCCTGAAATACGGTCCCGCCTATTCGCTTAAACACGACCTCATGATCGGTCCTCCACTGAATGTAGATGGTTTGTCTGAGTGGAGGATCCAGAACACACGGCAGGAGAACCCTGTCCCCTGCTCGAGCAGATACCAGGATCTGAGGGTCTGGGAAACGAAAAGTACAGACGTGAGATGGACTACATTCGGTCCAGGCTTATGAGGAACGATGGCATGGGAAATGTGGAAGCTCACCAAGGCCGTGAACGGTGAGGAAGCTCGAGAGGATGCTGATGTAAGTCACGATGCCCTTCAGTCTCACCATGATGCCCATTAGTAAAGGGCGTGCTACAAGAAGAGACGCTGAAACCGAGTCTCGTTTTGTGATCCTTCTAACACATCGCCCGTGTCACGATCGATCTGGTCACGCGATCTGCTCTTTCTACGTTTTCACCGCTACCTTCTACCTTCTCCAGCTGGGGCCGCTCCCGCCTCACTTTTCGTCCTCTTATCCTCCTGTTCATTTACCGTAATGATCATTATTACAGGTTACCAGTATTTAAAATGCTAAATCACTTTGGGCCAGACTAAAAACAGGTTTTAGTATTATTATAATTAGTATTATTATCTTTATTAATTCGTTTAAAGTCACCCAAGAGCAACGTGCATTAAGTTCAAACAGTAAATATAACCTAAAACTGAAATATTTGTTTATTATTGATCAGCTCGCAATGAAATACAGTTAACATAAACCGAATATATGTAGCATTTTCTATTTAATAAATTACATATTTTATTAGCTCGGTCTCATACTTTACAGTTACAGTGGTGAGACTGATATAAAACCTTCCTACTCCATCGTTCTTATGACTGTAAATCTGTTAAAAAAAAAAAAAAAAAAAAAAAAAAACCGTCAATTTCAAGCC
>JAUZST010012508.1:0-11417 GCA_034779995.1 Parotocinclus haroldoi
AGCATCAGAGGCATATAAAGGCATCAGAAAACAACCTTAATCACGTTCATAATTACTGTCTGTCATAATGTCTTTTTCCGAGTAAAGAAACTGAAAAAACTTCTGGTCAGAATTCTGATTTCATACAGCTGACGGTTCATCATGTGCCTGTTTTTTTAAGGGTGTTGCTTTAACGCTACAGCGGCTTTAAAAAGTAATGTGCCTTGGGACAGATGTTTGAGTACAGATCAGAAAGTCTTGCTGATCATTTGATCCTTTTGAACCAACAAACTTTATTTATAGCTTTAAAGTGTTTGTTGAAGGGATGTTAAACCCCAGGGGACGTAATTCTACGAAGGCTTTCTGATTGAGCCAGTGTTGATCTTGTGGAAAGCGACGGACTGGTGATGTTTGTGATGGAATTGTGATTGACATTTTAAACAAATATGACCTAAATCATCATCAGTCCTAAAAGTAGATTAATAGAATCCGATTAAGTAAATCAGACAAATATTATACTTGATTATTTATATATTGAGGGAAATGATCCGGTATTACATTAATGTGAGTGGAACCTTTGGAACCTTAGGATTAGTGGAAAGTGAAGGCGACATTGCAGTGGGATGACAATCAGTGTGTGGGAGCACCCTGTTGTATTTAAAACTAGGGCTCTGTCAAAGTCTGAGCTCCACAACACGTTTGTGAGAGTGTATTGTGAGAGTGCTCTTCAGAATGTCCTTCAGAGCTGCTGCTGCTGCTTAACCCTCAGAGAAAGCTTTTCTCAGACCAGTTTGGTTTGAACCAGTTCTTCAGGTCACACGCGTAAAACGTACAGTAGCTTTATCATTTTGTCTAAACTAAACTCATGGCACAGAATAGAAAAATGTGATCATTAGAAAGTCAGGCCATGTCCTCACATTCTCTGATTGGTTCTGTTATAGATTGTCTTGACCTTTTGATTTAAGTAAAGCAGATAAAAGTTTAGCGAGAAAGAACAAAGAAAGAAAATGGATTTAGAATGGAAAAAGGATGAACGCAAGAATAAATAGACATGCATAAAGGAAGGATTGAATGAAGGAAGGAGGGTGGAAGGATGAAAAGAAAACAAAGGAAAGAAGGAAGTGTAGTAGGCAGGAATTTGACAAAGGAATTAAAGGGAAAACAGCAAGTGCAGGAAGGAAAGAAGGACAAAAGGAAGGACGGAAGGAAGTAGCAAGTAACTCATCAGTGTTGAGACCCCAGCCTGAGTCTCGCTGGTGCCTCCAGCCTTTCTAATGGCTCTACAGAAACTTCCCTTCAAGGGTAGACCCTGTCCTTCCTCCAGGGTGCTGCCATAGATGGTAGGTAGATATTTCAGAAGGTGGCACATCACCTACTGACTGTTCTGAATTGCACTGGGCACTTGCTGCCCTATGGCCCTTCTCTTTTAGACTAACCTAGCTGGCCTGAAATTAGGGATGAAGGCCAGTCTAAATCGGTGTTGAACGACGAATGAAGGTACAAAGGATAAACGGAAACACATGAAGGAAATTGCAAAAGAAAGAAATAGAGAAAGCAAGAAATACAAAGCACTGGTTGTACTGAGGCACTTGCTGGCCTATGGCTTTACTTTGGTACCATCTGGGCAAAACGGGTGGAAACTGGGCATGAATAAACTGTGGTGAAAACAACTGAAGAAAGGAATAGAAGGAAACAAGTAGGAAAGATGTGAATGAGTGAATAAAGGAACTAAGGAAAGGAAGAAAAAAGAAGAACAAGAAAGTCATATGTATAGGTGTAGAGAGAAAGAAATGAATGTAATAAGAAAGGATTGATGTGAAGAAAAATGTGTACCAGAGTTGAGGGAAATGGTGCAGGAAAGAAAAAGAGCATTGCTGAGAGAAAAAGTAAAAAAGAAACACTGAAGGAATTGAACGCAGCCAAGAAGCAAAGGGACCAAAGATTATGCCTGCTTCCTGTGAGAATGATGTTGCTTTAACTCTGACTGTTTGGGTTCTGATTCATCATTGTTTTCTCTCTGCATGGTTGGGACAATCAGGAGTTGGAGATGCAGGCTCGTCTCCATGGCCTCGCTCCATCTCAGCTTTCGGACTCCACCATCATCCAGCAGCAGCAGCAGCAGCATCAGATCACGTCTCTGGATTCCAAAACCCTCCTGACTCTGGGTGGGCCAACACTGAACCACGCCACTGTCTCCTCCTTACTTTCCCCTCCCCCGTCTGCCTCACCGGTGGGCGGAGCCATGACCTCGCTGGACCTCGGGACCATGAGCTTTGGAGAGCTGGATGACCATACCGCTTCCATGTTCAGCCCTAGCCTGATGCCTGGAGACATGGGCCTGAGCGACATCCTGATGGACGACGGCGGCGCCGACCCTCTGCTCTCCTCCGTGTCTCCTGGAGCCTCCAAGACCAGCAGCCGCAGGAGCAGCTTCAGCATGGAGGAGGATTTGTGACCGAACATTCGCCACGGGTCGCTGGACGTTCTTAGACGACAAGAGGTCTCCATTCCATGCTTGTGTGCTTCGTGAAAGTGGCCTGTAGAGGGCGGCCTGTCCCTCTGTGTACTGTCCGTACTGTAAAAGGACCTACGCAGCGTTCAGTTTGGAACTGAGTCGCTGAAATGGAGACGCACTGACGTGTTTCAGTGGGGTTTGAAGAGTTGGTTGCAGCAGATCAGCTAGTTTAAACCGTGCTGTACTGCGATGTGTGATGCTAATGGATGTGTACATAGAGATTTGAAATTAGGAATCATAAGCAGCTAAGACTTTCGGTCTTTATCATACTGCTCTAGAAGCAGTAGAAATATAGGCGTTTTATTTTTCTGTCCTCTCCGAGCAAGCAAGTGATGACATGAATAAGACAGAGGTTTTATAACTTGAGTTGTATTTTATTATATAAAATATACTGCATTTTACATTTTAAGAAGAAGAACTCAGCTGATCCTCCTCCCTTTGCCCCTCCACATGCAGTACTGTGCAAAAGTCTTAGGCCACCTTTAGATCATTTCAGCAATTAAATAATGACCATAAATGACGATTCCTTGGTATCTTTATTAGAAAACGACCAGAAAATACGGGAAATGTTTGCCGTTTTAAAATCTGAACAAAAACAGAGCTTCTATAGGCTACAGTGGCAAGCGTGATCTTACACATGAGCATCTAGCTGCTTCACCAGAATGCCTAGTTCTACAGTCTGACGAAACTTGATCAGTGGTCTTTTTGGAAGGGTAGCAGGCCAATCCAACATGGTGAGCTATGATCATTATACCATTGCTAAAACAGCAAATCTAACAGTGACCTAAGACTTTTGCACAGTACTGTAGCAGTGGTGGAGAAATGAGAAGCTGCGTTTTGGTTTATATCTGATTAACTTAGTGATTTGTTTACCATTGTGTATAATGTATCATTGTCACATTTAAGAATCCCAGTAACGCAGTATAGATGTTTACACAGTGTGTATTAGATGAACCAATATCTCTTAGACACCGTTTACACTTGGTCGTGGACATGCATCTTCGTTATCTGGTCAGAGCTAAGCTGCATCCAAATACGTGTGTAAATGGATCCAGGACGTATCTGATTGCATCTGATTGCTTAAACTTGCTTTAAGGAGGCTTGGGACACATCGTAGGCACATGCAAAACAAGCGTTAAAAAAAAAAAAAAAAAAAAAAAAAGTCTGTCTTTCCACTAGGAGTTTTTTCAGCAGCGACGGCAGAGCTCCGGAAACCCTCACCAAATTCTGGAGATATTACATACAAGATTCAATCCAGATGCAAAATGCAAAACAGCTTTTTTATTGACATCCATTTCACCATATGGCATCTTTACTCACAAAGACTACAACCTCGCTGTGATATTCTTTTGTTACATTTTTAAACTCGGAATACATTTATTGCAATAACGCTCAGCTTCGCTTATGCTTGGTAGTATCTGTGGCGGAGTGAACTTGGCCTTTTAGTGTTTGTTTCAGTGCTGCGTTAAGTTTTGAAGCAGCAGCGGCAATAAAAACACATGAAGCGGAAACACTGGTCGAAGGCCACAAGGAACCAGTTGTTTGTTAAGAATGTGGACTGTCCGGATTAAACTATAACGCATTTGCTCTCTCGTACACAAACTGATCCACCATAGATGCACTTGTTACACTTTTTGAGGGCTGTATTAGTCGAGCGGTTAAGGTGCTGGACTGTGAACCAGAAGGCCACGGGTTCAGATCCCGCCTCTGTCAAGTTGCCACTGTTAAGCCCTTGACTGTTTGGCCCTTAATCCATAATTGCTTGGACTGTAAGATTGTAGTTTTGAGTTGTTGAAGATCTTGGCCAACAGATGTTGGGCATCTGCTAAATGAGTAGATGTAGATGTTACAGCGTCACCAATGTACGAATCACATTTACTAGCATCTGCTTCCTCATTGCGATCGTGTTAAAATTGGGACGTTTGATGGCGCAACCATCTTTTACAAATGAAAACCGTAAACAATGCAGGAAGCGAGCAGGTCCGGTGTTATGAACTGATTTATATTGTACCTGGGATACAGCAATCAGATTTGAATTTGGATGACATCGAGATACACCGATGACAATTTTCTTGGTCGACTCCAATTTCTGTTTTTTTGTTTTAGTTTTTTTTTTGTTTTTTTAAACGTATGATTGATCCATTCTTCTTTTCTTTCTAAACTTCTTAAGTCTCAGCATTAAAATGTGCTTCATGTTATAGATGAAGCTTTTCACAAACCTCTCAATGAAACAGAGCCACGTTTCTACTTTTACGAATGAAAACAAGTGTGCTAGGTAATACAAACGGAAAAAGCAAGGCACCGTTATGTTATTGTCAACATATAGGCTTATATTAAGTGCAGCATGTACCGGTAGTCTCCAATTTACGATGGAAATACGTTCCAGCTAATCCATAACCTGAATAGTTATGCTGTATGTATCATAGTGTAGCCTACCTGGCTCAACATGCTCAAAACACTTGCATTAACCTACAGTTAGGTAAAATAATTAACATAAAGTTAATTGTATAATACCGTGTTGAATATCCCGTTTAATTTATTGAATAAGGTATTGTAAGTGAAAATCAAAAATCGTGTATCATGACCGCTGCTTTTCCTCACTCATCAATCCTGCCACGTCGCTCCATACACCACACACTGCTGAGTTTCCCGTTTGGAAAGTGAGTACAGGAGAGCATCGTACTGTCTATCACTTGCCTGGAATTTAAAAATTCAGAGCACAGTTTCTGCTGAAAGTGTATTATCGGATTCCGATCGTAAATTCGAAATATTGTATCTCGCACCGTAAAAAGGGGACTACCTGTATTGTAAACAGTCAGCTTGTTTTCTTTTTCGCTCACTGTCAAGAACTTCCAGGCTGAAGACGTTCCCAAATAAATGCCTGCTTCCTCATTAGTGTTGCTCTGGATAGAGAGAGACTATTTAGTTTACCAAGTGGCACTCAAAACACAACTGGAATCTTAACACGTGTCATCCTCATCATCAACATGCGTCAGCATCGGCCTTGTAAACAAACCGGCGAGATCCAGGTGCAAAGACGTATGAATAGACTGAGTGTAAAATGGTTCTTTGTGTACACAAACGGGTATCGTGTTTTCTGAGCTCACCAAGCTGTAGAAATCACTCTCCCTAAGTCCTGTTAATAAAGAAATTAATATATACACTGAATTACGGTATTAATTTGCAGCTGCAAAGCTACAGAGCTGAAATGTTTTTGTTGCTGTGGTTATATCTGCATAGTAATAAATAATTAATTATTGGTATACAGTTGATTTTGACACACATCACACACGTGAAATGGGTGGGGTTAGAATAAGTTCGATTAAGCGGAATCAAGAGAACATGCAAATTCGCAGAGGTGACCTGAAAGGGTGGGTTGTACCGCAGTTCTGTAGGGCCAAAATGAAGGAAATGCTACCTATAACCGTGTAAGCATGCTGTTTAATTTAACAATACCAATCCGATTATAAAGTGTTCAATAAAGGTGAACCAACCTTAAACTCGTTAATTAGGTTTTTATAATTTGTGGATTTTTTAGAAGGTTTCTTAGGAACTGGGTTGGCAAACAAAAGTAGAGGCGTGCCACTAACACAGTCAATGGCTGTGTTGCATTCTATGAAACAGGGTGTTGACCGATATGGACATTGACTGAACTTTACCGTAGTCACATGGTAGTTTAGATGCTTTTTTTGTTTAGTACTTCTGCACTGTATAATACAGTCATTCTGTTCTTGCCATCTTTTATGAAACTTGAAACACTCTAGTGGAGCATTACTGTGTTTTTTTTCTGCCCTTTAAGACTTCTGTCAGCAGGTGTCATTCAGTAGTACTAGTTTTCTATCATTCAGACGTGAATTAGATGTAAATGAGACAGATTCTATTAGTCTTGTAATTCCAAAGACCTCTGGCTTTAAAGTGAACGGATGTTGATTAGATTGATGTTAAATGGCATCCAAATTAATTTACATGTGTTTAGAGTGCATGTGAAACTTGGCTATGGAGAGGCCAAGACCCCAAAATGGGTGGCCGTTTGCATCTCTAATCTTCCGGCTCTGTTTTGGGCCCATAGAGCCAAGCGAACTGCAAGTGTCTAGTGTGACTGTGACTGAATGCAGAATTCAAGTGTGTGTTATGTTTGAGGATAATAAAGCACCATAAGTATGTACAAAATAACTAGTGGGGTCATCCCTGGCTTTAACAGTGACAGCATACAAACCATTGCACTTACAGTTCCAGATACCTCAAACTTCTAGGACCTACCGCTCAAAAACAGGACTAAAGTGGATCCGGATGGTTCAGATCCCGAGCTTCCCGGGTCTCTGTAATACTGGGTGGTTAGCCTTACAGCTCCGCGGTCCCTGGTTCGAACCTGACATCGGATTCTTCTTGTGTGGAGTTTGCATGTTCTTCCCTTGTGTATGCGTGAGTTTACTCTCTGTGCTTCTGTTTCATCCTGCAGTCCAAAGACATGCCAATGCCCAGAATTAGGGTGTTGATCTAACCTTGGGTCTGTCGTTAATATAGCCATTAATGCTGATAAATAACAAATGAATAGACGTGAACTGTGGAATGCCAACGCCAGGACATGTTCTGCCTCACTAGAGGCTTCTGAGTCTCGGTGCTCTTTGGGATGTGGGGTGATGCAAGGCACAGTATAGGAGTGCCGCCTCATTACAGTTTGGGTGGTGTGATGCTGTTAGGCACCCACAAATTGATACTTTTTCAATAACATCACAACCCCCAGTGCTTTCTTTCACATCTACAATATGAACTGACGGTTAAACAATATTTATGAAATAATGTGGAACATCTGTGATTCAAGTCCACTATCGTTGAAGCACTAGTGAATCGAGCTCTCATCTCTTTCTTGTTCAAGCTTTCAGTGGCATAACGTAAAGCCAAGTTTCTCTTTTTCTGCCTTAGCTTACACTGTTTGGTCCTTGCACAAGGCTCTTAACCCATAGCGGGTTGCATTGTAACTGGCACCAATGTGTTATAAAAAGTCCGGCAGCACTGCTGCGTCTGATCCAATCATACCAGCACAGCCGCGTCAGTACAGAGCTGAGAATGATCGACCACCCAAATAGGACCTGATCTGTGCCGGTGCTGGGTCCTAACCATTACGGAACAGAGTATAGGGGACGAACAAAGTGTGTCGAGAAACAGAGAAACAGACGGACTACAGTCATTGTAGAACTACAAAATGCTTCTATATGGTGAACAGAAGTTGTGCAAAGGCAGTGTAGAAACAAAGGGTGGTCATACTATTGTGATAGGGCCGTGTACAAACCTGTTCTAGGAAAATACTGAACTCAGTCTGTCATTTACGATTCCTGATCTGGATTTGAGGATCGTTCTTGAAAGCTTTAATGTCACAGCACTAAAGCGGAAATGCACAACTGAATGCCTGGAAGGTCTGGTGATTTCCCTGCTCTAACAAACCTAACAAGCCTGATTAACCAGTTCAAATGGGTGAGAAGACAAATTAAATCTGTGCTGGACTACAAGGACCCCTTTGATAGGGCAAACGTTTCTTATAGCCCAGATAATGGACCTTTTGGATTTACGGGTACTGTGTTAGTGTTGGATCAGTGAATCGTGTATGCTATGCAGTAATGCTACTTTTCATCCATATAATGTCAACACGAATACAAATGAAATGTCTTGTATCACGCTCATTATGTCACGTAGCACGCATCAGATCTAAAGGACAGAACGCTCCGTTTTTCTGTTCAGTGTGATTCCCTGTGCTTCTATAACGATACGAACTGAGCTGATGGAAATTGTTCTTTCGCTTGTAAATGTTGCTGTGTCTTTGTTGGATTGACGATAGTTATGATGGTGAGTTTTGTCGTACTGAAGATGACTCAAGCTCATTCTCAGGCTTCATTAAGAAAGACATTGAGATGAGATGAATTACTAATTGTTTCATAAACAATTTATCCTTCTCCCTAAATGTGACGACTTTTTCTATGTCCAAGAACAATCATATATCAGCAGTCAGTTATGTAGAGGTACAGGTGCTCCCTGCTTCGAACGAAGGTTCAGTTTGCTGGGGTTTCATTTTTTTTTTGGCTTTGTGATGGGAGTCTGATAGTACACAAAATACAGAATTCAGAAGAAATGTTCTCTGAATATTTAAGTTTTTCAGTATGATACATTCCCTCAGCAGCGTCAATGGACTCACCCATTTTATTTTTTATTTTTACTTTCAGTACATGATTAAAGAAATTACACGAGATAGTCACACTTATATAATATGATATATAACACTTCATTCTAAAATAAGCTTTATGTTCATGACATTGAACATAGAAGCAAAGCAAAAACTCTTTAGTTTCTAAGTTTAAAATTAAAACTCTTAGTTTTTTAGTTAGTGCATATATATATATATATAATACATCCATTATCTTCCGCTTAATCCACAGAGTTGCAGGCCAGCCAGTGCCCACCCAGCAAGACAGGATGCCAATTCATTGTAGGGCACACACACACAGTCACACTTTACTTTACTGTGGGAGAAACTGGAGTACCCAGAGTGAACCCACGCAGACAATGGGAGGACATGCAGACTCAACACAGAAAGGACCCAGGCCCTGGGATTGAACCCGGGACCTTCTTGCTGCGAGGCAGCGATGCTACCCACCGATCCACCATCATTAGTATCAGTTACAATCAAATATACTGGTCACAAAAATTTCAAAAGGAAATATCCCCTAATTTTTGTGAGCGGTGTATTTACAAAGATGGACTATTGTATATACGCTTCATTTGTCATTTGTTCCTAACAAACCACCCAAAACTGAATGCCATAACACCGATCGAAAGGCTTATGTTTGTGTTTGCCTCGTCATCCAGTCCAATAAAAACTTGCCTCATAGTGCAGAAAAGCAGAAACATCTGATCACCACCATCACGTGCTCTGCTTTAATCATGTAGGACAGCGCGAGCGAGTCAGCGTCTCAGATTTAAGCTGAATATTTAAAACGCATATATTGTGCTCAGCACATCCTGTAGATGTGACTAGGAACCAATTCTAATATCAGAGCCTTGCCTTCAGGGAGTCTTTATTCGACATGCGACCAATATCTTGGGCTTTTTAGGCACCAATCAGCCGAGCTGTGTCTGATCCACTCATACCAGCTCAACACACACTAACACGCCACCATGACAGCAGTGTCACTGCAGTACTGAGAATGATCCACCACCCAAATGATCTGTGCTGGTCCTATGGGAGTCCTGACCTTTAGAGAACAGAGTACATGGACAAGCAGACTGAAGTCTGTACAGTCTGTAATTGTAGAACTACATGCTAAATGCTTCTGTATGGTGGAACGGTGGAAAAAATGGACAGTGAGTACAGAAACTAGGAGGTGCTTTAAATGTTCTGACTGGTTTATTTAATTCATGGAAGTTCCGAAGACGGAACGACCTTGGTGAATGAAATGTCGTGAGCTTTGGCAAAAATTAAGGAACTTCTTAGATGAAGTGAAAATGATTTCGTATGCACATTTCTACAGTTTCTGCGTTGTCAGTCGCCTGTGGTACCTGAGATTTCTTGCTTGGCGTCTGTTGTGGCTTGTGGATTGTCTGCGAGGACTTTTTTGTCAGCGTTGTACAGAAATATAATACACTTTGTTTTTTTTTTGTTTTTTTTTATTTTAATTTAAGTCGACCAAAACGGACGTTACCCGCACATCATTTTTTATGCTACCTTAATGTAAATATAATATATTTTCACAAGACAACTGTGTGTAGACAAAATGTAAGTGGTCGATGAGTGATTCACACAAATGACACTTTTGTTCGACAGAAGACAAAAACGCATTTAATGTTGCATTTTCATCGATATCAAACATCCCAAATATGGAAAGCTCAAGATCTTTCATTTTAACTCCCAAGATACATGAGCAGTGTTTTTTTTTTGTTTGTTTTATTTTGATTATTTAACATGATAGGTTACACATCGCTATCGGCATCAGTGGCCATATCAGCGACATACACAAGGTCACATCTATACACAAGGTTATCTAGTCATATACTGTATACACACTCAAGTCGATGCCAATTTAGAGTAAAAAAATTAACATAACGCGCATGCCTTTGGACTGTGGGAGGAAACCGGAGTACCCGGAGTAAACCCACACAGACACGGCGATGACATGCAGATTTGTGTGTACAGTGCTACAGTCATATGTTTGCTCTATCCCTCTTGAAAGCGTTTATTCTCTCATTACTTATCTGTATCCTTCCAGATAACTATTTTACATAGGTAACAGTGCCCTCTGTGGAACGCCAAGTGTACTGCCCTGAAACAACCTCCTATCGTACTGAATTAATATCTGAGTATTTCGAGATCTATTGAAATGAAAAGACTGAGATTGGGTTTATTGTTCAACATCAGTACCCAACATCATAGTCCTGTTCCAAAATCTTATGGAATCTAAAGTTCTCGTAACAGTAATGGAGGACAAAGTCCAAGCAAGCACCGAAAAATAAGTCTGACTTAAGTCTGGCGTAGCTAAACAAATAACGTGTAGAAGTGGCTTGCTTGGAATTTGCCAGCAGAGGGCAGAAGTATCCTTTGTATCCATGACTGAGGCAGGTGTGAATCAGGTTGAAATGTTTTTTTTTGTGTGTCGAATGAGTGACGTTGTTTAAATCGTCTAAAATTTGAAGATCAGAAGCTCGTGTACAGGTACAGGATCTTCAGCAGGTTTTACTGCAGCGCTAATGTTACTGTTCTTTTATAGAATCTGATGGATGGACCTTAAGGTGATAATTAAGATACTACCAACTACTAACCAGTCCAAGGTTTCAGGTTGGATTACTGTGTAGTATATTCAGTAATGTGTGTGTGTGTGTGTGTGTGTGTGTGTGTGTGTGTGTGTGTGTGTGTGTGTGTGTGTGTGTGTGTGTGTGT
>JAUZST010012509.1:0-11417 GCA_034779995.1 Parotocinclus haroldoi
GTAACGGTGTAGATTACTTATTATGTTTTTTAATATGAACTCCTTTATTTAAACGCAGCACCGCTTTATATTCGGATTTATTTCTTAAGTAGCGTTCACACGATGTGTGTATAAAAGGTTAATCCCTAATAATTGTGTATAAACACGACGAGCAGTTCTAACGCATCGATGTCTATGGGTCCCGTTAGGGACCGTCTACAAACTACACCACATAAAGTGACTTCACAACAGGGTGTTTAGGGGAGTACAGCAAATTACATCTATTTTTTATTTTATTTTGTTCATTTTTAGCTTCAGATTTGAATAAGATCTCAAACATTTGAGAACTAACTTTATATATTAACTTTATACTAAATGTTTGACCTTTACTTTTTCTGTTTTACTTAGTATCATTTCAATAGCTTTTAAAAGTAATGGTGCCTTTAACGTTTTAAATCGGTTGTTATTTGATATATTATGTATTTGTTATTCTATTTTTTTTATTGTAATGCCAAATTGTAATTGGAAAAAAAGTAATACAACGGCTTAAAAAAATAATGTTGTGTACTTTGGATTAATATCAACTGTTTAAAATCTATTAAAATAATTATATTTCTAATTACTATTTACAAATTTCATGTTATTCAAACATATTGTAATTGGAGATAATATTATAAAAATCTTTTTTTTTTTTTTTTTTAGTAGATCTAGTAGCATTTAAATAGTTTCTTCTATTTTTTTTGTTTTTTTGAAACAACTTTTAAGAACTTTTTGTGTTTATTTTTTTGTTTGTTCGTCTTCTTTTGTTATAATTGCTATTAATTACATATTGAATTGAT
The DNA here is from genome assembly GCA_034779995.1 of Parotocinclus haroldoi. NCBI lineage: Eukaryota > Metazoa > Chordata > Actinopteri > Siluriformes > Loricariidae > Parotocinclus > Parotocinclus haroldoi. The sequence goes on from JAUZST010012509.1 coordinate 819, forward strand.
CGATTTAAATATTTTATCGTTTTTAATGGGTTTTTTTTCTTAATAGTTATTTTATTTCTATTTTAATAACATATGAATGTATATTTTAATAATTAAATAAATTTTAATAAGCAGGACGAGCAGCTCTAACACGGGCTGCCGTGTTAGGGACCGTCCACAAACTACACCACATCATTAAAAAAAAAAACAGTCCTAGTGACGTCACAGCAGGGCGTTTAGGGGAGTGCAGCAAATGTAAACAATTTTTATTTTAAACATTTTGCTCCAGATTAAGCGATATTTCACTTCTCTCTCCTATTAGCAATTTTATTTATTTCTATTCCAGTAGCTTTTAGACGACTTTCAAGTTTTCAAAATCATTTTGTTCATTTTATTTTGTTCATTTCGGCAGGTTGTAATAACATTTCGAACTTTTTATAACTAACTCTTCTAATCTTTCTGTGAAGAATTGAAAATGTAAACATTTGTTCTTTATTTTTCATAATTTATTTCAATTTCACCGAATCATTTCGATAGCTTTTTTTTTTTTTTTTTTAAATAATGGCGACTTTAACATTTATTTTTTTTTCAATATTCTTTTTTTTTATTCTATGTTTTCACAGAAGAACACAACAAACATGTTAATAATATCAATAAGCATTTAAAATTATACACTTACACCGATGCATCTAAAACAAGACGTCTCATGCTCAAAACAAAAAGAAGAAGAAAAAAAACCCCGGCCGTCTGACAAGTACAAGCATTAAAAGAAAAGACAGTGGATCGGATTGATATGTAAGCTGAAGTATCAAATATCAAGCTGGGACTGGGGTCTAACTTCTCTAGGTCCCTTCCAAATGATTCAGAACTGCTCCCCAAACCCTCTGGAAACGTTTGTATGATTTAAACGGTGCATTTTGTGTAGCAAACAGCATCTCATTTAACCACCTCTTAAAACATGGTGCCACCGGGGATTTCCAATGATAAAAGTATGCCTTTTTTTGGCTGTAACCAAGTAGAGCTCGCTGTTGTGCAAATGAAAAAGAAACAGCGCTGTTGATGGCGAGTTTATAATCTGGGCCAATATTAATATTAACCCAGCACAGGACAGAACCAGAACCAGAACAGATGAGACCAGGAACCTTCAGAGATTTGACAACGATCACACAAGGGAGAGACAGGGGTGTAGATTTTGTTCGGTTTGGTTTTAGAGAAGTAAAACCTGTGCAGGACTTTAAACTGTACGAGTCTATATCTGGAGTTCCCCGAGCAATGATGAATACTGGATAAACTTTCGGCCCTAGCTACCTTTAGGGAGGTAGTATTATGTGATGGAGATAATGCAGAAACAAAGAGGGACAAAGTAACAGGTCATAGAATCTTGGTTCTTTTGGTTTAACTGAAAAAGAGGGTATATATATATATATATATATAATATATATATATATATATATACCCTTGAATAAAAATCTTGAATGCACTGTAAACCCTTCTGTCTCCAGGTAAGAAACACATTATCTAACTGGGCTGGAACAAAAAAAAATAATTATGGCCTATAGGAGTATAGATGGAGTATAGATGGAGTATAGATGGAAACCGGAGGCAATGAGAAAAACCTCTTCATTTGATTCAGAATCTTTAAAGAGTTTTTGATTATAAAATGATTACCAATTACCTTATTGGAAGGTTTGGTCGTAGAGAACAGTAAGGACCGAGCCTCTATACTTAACCACAGTGGATTCCCATCGGGTAATGATTGACCTATGACCCCCTTCTGCCAATTGGTAACAACCCCCCCCCCCCCCCCCACCAATGCTGTTGGCCTTTACAAATGCTTCTTTGAAATACGAGGGGGTTTTTAGGCCCAGACAAATGGAACAAATAATTGAGTCTAGTTGTTTAAAAAAGGATGAAGGGAGACAAATTGGTATATTTTAAAAAAGGTATAAAAAATAGTGGTAAAATCACCATTTTTATTGCATTAATACGTCCAATCATTGATAAAACTTTAACATTTTTAAACGGTTGTTATTGTATATATTATGTATTTATTCGATTTTTTTTTATTTTTTATTTTTTTATTGTAATGCCAAATCTCAAAAGCTATTAAAATTGTAATAGGAAATCAAGTAATAAAATGTTTTTTTTAAAAAAGTAATAAAACAATAATGCTGTTATTAAAGTTGTTTGTGTACTTTGGATTGATATCAACTGTTTAAAATCTGTTGAAATAATTATATTTCTAATTACTGTTTACAAATTTCATGTTTTATTCAAAAATATCGTAATTGGAAATAATATAATAAAATCCTATTTTTTTCTATTTTTCACTAGATTTAGTAGCATTTAAATATCGTTAACCAACTTTAACTTTTGTTTGTCTTTATCTTCTATTATTTATCACTTCGGTTTTTAGCTTTTAAACATTTATTTTATAATAATTATTGATGTATTATTATTAAAATAACAATGTATTTGTTTATTTTTTTTGTTTGTTTGTTTGGCTTTTTTTTTTTTATAATTGCTATCAATTACATATTGAATTAATCGATAGAAATAATATTTTTAATGCTTTTTTAAAAATAATTATTTAATTTCTATTTCTAATCGTGTCAGTACATTTTAAACAAAAACAAATGTGGAAAACTTTATCTTTATTGTTTGTTTTTATTTAATAATTTCAGTAGCAACGGAACTAAAGGTAAAACTCTAAAATGTTAGTTTTTTTATTCTGTTTTTTTTTAACCCCTTTACATTTCCATTGAGTTTTAAACAGCTGTAACACTAGCAACTTAAAAAAAAAAAATTTAGAAAAGTTTGTTTGTTTATTAATGTGTTATAATTGCTGTTAATTTATAAAACGTTTTAATCGATTGAAATTTTTTCGAATCAATTTCAGTAACCGAACGACTTTTAACACGACCGGCTTTTTTTTTTTTTTAATGCTTTATTTTTAAATCGTTATTTAATTTCTGTTTTTAATCGCGTCAACTTCTTTTAAAACAGCTTTAACATTGGAGACTTTTTAAACTAACTTTCCTAACTAAATCCTTAGCCGTTCTTTCAGTAGCAGCTGCACTAAAGTAAGGACTTTAAAATGATATATAAATCATTTGTTATTCTGGGGTTTGTTTGTTTGTTTTTCTCGCCACAATTCCAATGGCTTTTAAACAGCCGAGCAAAAAGATCTTTTCATATTTTCCAAAATCCCCGCCGTTTGAGCGCTTTCTAGGAGGTTGTTCGTTAACTAAGTATTGTTTTTAGACGATTAACAGAAATTAGAAGCCAATAAAATAAACATGTAACTTAGTTTAGTAAGAGGTAAAGTTTAAAGTTATTCGTTTTTTACATGAAGCCTCTCGCAGCTTCCAGGTTTTGCTGTAGTAATGTAGTTTGTAGACGGTCCCTTACTCCTCTTAACTCTCTCTGAAAGTTTCTAATCTATAACTCCTTCATATAAAGAGGGCCCCGCCTCAGACTTTCTTATATTTTATCTATACTGTGGTACATAATAAACTATTTCTCTTACCGTGGTTGGTCCTTTCAGAGCGCCACTAGGCGGCGCCGTGTGCCTGTTTTCTATTCCCGTTTACGTTAATATGCGTCATATCTGTGCCGATTCAGAAGCGTGCCCCTGCTGTACGGACGGGCGTAAGCGATGAGGCCGTCACCTTCAACGTCTAAACACCAACGGAAGCAAAGGAGCCCAAAACGCCGCACTCCCGTACGAACAAGGAGAAACAGCGGCCCCTCAGGTCAGGACCGGAACTGCAACACCTACCAATTACCTTTCGTTATCTACATATTTATTTATTTAGAATAACTGTGATCATCTTTTTTTTTTTCTTTTTTTTTTTAAGTAAATACGTTCATGTAAACCTACCGATATAGCCTAATAAATAAATAAAATATTTTTTAAAATTATCTTTTAATTTCTGATTTTTATATATTTCTTTCCAACTGATTTTTATTTTTTTACCATTGTTTTGTTAAGTCCATTGTTTGGTCGGTAGCGGTTCTTCAGACGGTCACTACGTTTCTTTCCGTCCACAGTCCCGGTTTCTCTGAGTGTGGTTATGAGGGATGTATCGTCAAGTCCCTCTTCATTTCCCCGTGCGTTACCCACGACGCCCTCTGCGTTAATAGCTTTTGAACCACAACACATATCGCAAATCCGATCGCACCAATCGATTTCTGGTCAAATTCCGACCTCCTTCGATACCCTACACGACCACCTTCCCACTGTCAAAACTGACCCGTGATCCAATATGGCGGTTTTCAAGATGGCGGCCCATTACTCACCGGGCTATTCAGATACGTCGTATTATCTTTCGTGTCTGAAATTAGAGGGCGTCCTGTTACTTCTGACTCACCCCGCACAACGGGTGGATCGGGCACAGCAGTGCCGCCGGAGTCTTGAGCACAGTGTTCACTCGCTGTACCTTATTGCTCCACTTTATAGACGTGAAGTCAGAGGGGGGCAGCTGGGGGGGGGACGGTGCTTTTACAGTTTGTCGTCCTCTAGTCCTTAATCAGCGCTCACGGTAATGCTGGTGGCTGGATACTTTTGGCTGGTTTTCAGTCCAGCAGCCACTCTGAGGGTTTAGTACGTTTATCATCCCAGTAATCGAGCTTCATGCAGAACAAAAGAACGTTTTTAGATAATAATAATAATAATAATAATAATAATAATCTAAAGTGGGAGATCGTCTGAAGATTTCGCTCTTCTGTGTGGCTAATTCTGTTTGTGTGTGTGTGTGTGTGTGTGCGTGCGTGCTTTCGCGCACAAAGAGAGCCCACCAAAAAGGAAGCGCAGGTTTCGTCCGGGGGTGAGGGCTCTGATGGAGATCAGGAAGTATCAGAAATCGACGGACCTGCTGCTGCGTAAAGCGCCGTTCGCGCGCCTGGTGAGCATTCTTTATCAGTGGAGAACCTGCCAAACACCGTCGCTTAACGTCGCCCGTCTGCCACACGCTAAGCAGGAGCGGTTTCGATAACAGTTAGCCTAAGGTTTCCTAAGCTTAGCGCGTTTGTCAGGCCGAAACAACGCACGGTCTGTGATTTGGTAGGTTCTCCCAAACTTGTGTGGGTAAAGGCGTAGGGATGGGGGAGGGGGGGGGTTTAAAGCCAGTATGAAAAGGGGCCAAATAAAGCCAAGCCTTCAGAAATATGCTGACCTGGCTATATATATATATATATATATACACACACACATGCTACGAGTAATCCAGTAACTGGGATAAAATCCAAATCCCTGTCTATCTGGTTCCTAGCTCTGATTATGGAGGTAATGTAAACACACTCACTGTTCCTGTTTCTCTCTGTAGGTGAGGGAGGTGTGTCAGATGTACACCAGGGAGACCCTGATGTGGCAGGCTTACGCTCTGATGGCCCTGCAGGAGGTCTCACACACACACACACACACACACACACACACACACACCTCTGAATAGACACCACACTCAGAAGAACAAAGTGTATAGATAAAAGTCTCGTAACTTTGCTTTTCCCATCCTCTGAGGTACATGAGGGGTCGTGACCCCTATCTAGGTCCAAACCCAAACTGAGCGAGCCTAGGGCGGCAGCGGAAAGGAAAAAGTCCCTAAATGTTAGAGGGGAGAGGCGTTCTCGGGGCGGGGTGGTTCTATCATTTTGTCCAGAATTATGGTGTTACTTTAAAAAAAGAAGAAGAAGAAGAAGAAGAAGAAGGCGGCTTCACAGCTGGCTGGGACCAGGCAGCATCTTTTGCCCCACTCTGTGTTGGATTTCCCTCTTGGGAGAGGGAGTTCAAATCTATTCAAATCCTAAACTCAACCTTGGTTTTGTTTTGGGGTTTTGTTTTGTTTTGTTTTTGATTAACTGACTCCTCCTGGAGCAGATTGTTTATTCGATGTTACTACTGTAAACACGACGTGTAATAAATACCACACTTCCCCGGTTCCTCCTCCCAGGCGGCCGAAGCGTTTCTCGTCCGGCTGTTCTCCGACGCCAACCTGTGCGCCATCCACGCCAAGCGGGTCACGCTTTTCCCCCGGGACATCCAGCTGGCTCGGCGAATCAGAGGCGTGGAGGACTTGTGACCTGCTCTGACGCTCCAGAACTTGAGCTTCCCATCGTGGCATCAATCCCCACCTTATCCGACATCAGGCTTCTTAACCGTCGTACGATTTTTAACTCCTACAACAATGGCCGGTTTTTGTTTTGTTTTGTTTTGTTTTTTAAACTGTACATAAGTAATGATTTATTGTTAATAAAGGATGTTTTATAAAAGCCCGCGCTTCCTCTTTTATTAACAGGGCACGATCAGTTCAGCCAGAGCACACGAGGGGGCGCTGTTTTCCCCAGATGTGGTCCGAGTAACGCTGTGAGGACTGGAACTGACACCGTGACAGGGGTTCAGGGAGAAAACAGAATACGGAGTTAGTTATTTGTTAAGAGCACAGAGTCTATTAACAGTCAGCGTAACACGAGACTCCGGCAGCACTAACTAGAGGGGAACCCAAAGAGCGCCCTTGGGAGGCGAGAAGAAACTACGACCCATCCCAGGTCACCACAAAACTGCTTGATTATGAACCTCCGACTCTTCCCTTGATCTCCGGGAGGAATTCGTGATCAAAAGATGATCAGAGGAATAACAGGCCAAGCAGGGCGGAGATTCTGAACTGGACCATGCGGCCCAGTCTAAAAGGAGAAAACCACCACAACTTTGAAGAGTACCCTACTGAAAAAAAATGCCGGCGACCAGCACAACACTGGTTTTTGGATGGTCGTGACCAGCACATACTGGTCTTTGCTGGTTTTTGGACGGTCATGACCAGTGCATGCTGGTCTTTTCTGTGTATGTTGGTGACTAGCACATGCTGGTCTTTACTGGGGGTGCTAGTGACCAGTATATGCTGTTCTTTGCTGGTTCTTGGATGGTGGTGACCAGCGTTTGTTGTGTTTTGAACATGTTTTTGGTGGGGATTCTGGTCTTTACTGGGGGTGCTGGTGACCAGCACTTGCTGGTTCTTGGATGGTTGTGACCATTGCATGCTGGTCTTTTCTGAGTATGCTGGTGACCAGCACATGCTGGCTGAACAACAAAACCAGCAAGATCACACTGAACAACCAGCTTTGCCACCAAGGTTATGCTGGTCAACCAGCAAAACCAGCACGGATCTGATACTGGTCAACGCTTGTTTTTTGTTTTCAGCAGGGACACAGAAACTACATACAGTGGCATCGAAAAACCACAGCCAAAGCAAAATACCAGGGTAAGAAACACGAGTGTGTTCAAGATGACGTAAGTGATGTCATAAGACCAAAACAAGTAAAGCAAAGTAAACATGGCTCGAGTATTATTAGTCAGTATTATTGCTAATAAATGAAAGGCCGTTTTTACCAACCGTTTGATAATTGGATTTACAAACGTGATCAGGCCACTTTAGTCCTGATCTGTTAAACTTTTATACGTGGTACTGAATAAGTATCTCGTGAACATCATGTGAACTCAGTCTGATCAGTGTTTAAACCTCTTTAGGACTGCTTTTTTTCTCCATGATTATGTCCGATTGTTTACACGTTAGCATGAACGGCTCGAGGTTACAACCCTCCATTTTGTTTGTTTACTTCGCAGAGTGACCTGCACGGTTAAAAAAAGGAAGGGCGAACAAACTACTAAAGCGCGTTTTGTTCTCATTTTGGTCTGTAAATACCAGTATAATTCGCCTGATTTGTTTTATTGAGCTGCGATATGTGATTATTTGATTAAAAAGTGTCCGAGAGAGTTCGCGTTACAGATGCAATTCTGTTCGCGGCCGCACGGTGTCGCCAATTCTCACTGTGGTTAAACGTGGTTTCGTTTCCATGTGAACCTGAGCCGAGTTTTGTAACTTAGAAATAAAAAAGTTAGATAAATATTCGGTTTATTTCAGTAACCCGTTTGTTTATAGAGAGTTTTAAATGGTGGGACCATGATGCCTGGTTACTTTATGTATGAGAGATGCTTTAACAAAGCTTATAAACAAAGCTCAGATTCTGTACTTTAGTTAAAATGCAGGATTAATAAGTGTGAGAGGATTCTCTACTTAAGCGTGACTTTGTGTTTTAAGCCTTCTCTCTTACTTTTTTTTTTAAAAACCACTTTTGTTTCATGTGACTCTAGAGAAACAAGGGGATTGTAAATAATGTTTCCGACAGATCATGTGACCCTTCCGTTTCATAACTGTGCTGGGTGTTCATGGGAAATGAATACAAATAATTACATAAATCAATAAATAATCAATAACTACCCGTACTACTAACAATACAAAAAAATGAGAATATTAATGAAAATAATACTATTAACAAAAATAAAAAAACTTCTGCTTTATTTAAAAACAATAATGATAATAATAATACAAATTAGGAAAGAGAATAATCATATTAAAATAAGTAATAAAAATAGCTTTAATGTTTATTATATAAATAACAATAATAATAATAATAATAATAATAAGTAGTAGAAATACCTCTAATGTTATTATTATTAATAATAATAATAATAATAAGTATTAGAAAGAAGAATAATAGTAATAAAATAAGTAATAGTGTAGCTCTAATATTATTATTAATAATAATAATGCAAATTAAGAAGGAGAATAATAATCATAAAATAAGTAATAAAAATGGCTTTAATATTTATTATATAAATAATAATAATAATAATAATAATAATAATACAAATTAATAAGGAGAATAATAATAAAAATAAGTAATAGAAATATCTATAATAATAATAATAATAATAATAATAAATATTAAAAATGCGAATAATAGTAATAAAATCAGTAATAAGAATAGCTGTAATATTAATATTAATAATAATTATAATACAAATTAAGGAGAATATAATAAATAATATAATAATAATAAAATAATAATAACTAAAAACAATAATCATGGAGCATAAGCTTCTGAAATAGCTGCTCACATTGCCAAATGCAACAGGAAATACTGTGCTGTCACAGAAAAGACAGTTTCTTACTCTTCATTTAAAAGTCAGTTGTATTTACATGATGTTTTTTTTAACAGAGTATTGTCCCAGAGCTGATTAAATTAAAAATAAAAAAAATATATATATATATAGATCGACAACAAGCTAAGCAAGCCTAGGGTGACAGTGGCAAGGAAAAAACCTTGTCGGGGTGGCTTTGATTTTAAACAAATTTATGTAATTAATAGGTTTATAGTAAAAATAGTTTATATGCCCAGATATAATAATAAAATAAAAACATTTAAAATTATTAATTAATTATTATTAATTGTATTATATTTTTCATAGTTTAAATTTTTCTAAATATAATTAAAAACAGATGTTTTTTTAATTATGAAATGTGTTTTATATATATATATATATATATTCACATTGACCAAAAATGTATATTTCAATTTTTTTAAAATATGTATTTTTAATTATGAAAAATGCAAGTGTAATTTTTTATATGCATTTAAATATACATAAATGTAAGATGTTAGGAATGTAGAGTTGGGTTTAAACTTTCGGTTTAAGATAAGGTACACACAGAGGAATGTGTTCACGATGATGTCACAGCTTTATCATTTTTACATAGGCTGCACAGCTACAAAACCGGGATTGTCCTCCACCATGCTTCACGGGGGCGGGGTGGGGGGGGTATGAGTTTTAGGTGTTGATGAGCATCGGAGCTTTATACAACCTTTCTCTCGTAGCGATCACAAACAGAGGATTTTGGACCAGTCTTTAACGTGTGTTCGTGTTGTCAGGGTTCCACACTGTGCTCTTGCTGTGATCTTAGCAGGACCGTCCGTAACTGGGGCAGTAGGAATGTATCCTTCATAGACGGGAAATCTTTGGGCCTCCTGTCCTCCTGTCTTCATGGGTCCCGATTTCGGGAACCAGATTTCAGGTAAACCTCCTCGTTTTCATTCTTCACCTCCTCTGAGATCAAAGGCCATGGCGACGGTTGCCATGGCGCCGTCTCAGGATGCTCCAGACCCTGACTGATCAGCTGGAGGTCTGGGATAGACGGGTTTCTAACGCTAAAGACGACGCTCTAAGGGTCTGTGGGAAGTGTAAAGACTTTTCCACACGCTGCCTGATTGGTATATAAGGACTTTCTGTTAAACCTGTTTTATTATTTCTGTTCTGCTGCTAAAATGGTGCCAGAGCGACCCATAGGTCATAGCTCCACTCAGTGTGTGGTTGTGTGGTTGTGAGGTTGTGTGGTTGTGTGGTTACGTGGTTACACACCAAACACAAACCGGTCAGACCGGTCAGACCGGACAGTGCAAACATTCAGCGTTTAAACTCATACAATCAGGACACGTGACTGAAATCATCATTAGAACCCTCAGCATGTTCCTACAGAGTCTCAGGGATATAGACCTTAAAAACACAGGGCTCAAGGCACGAGTTCCCAAATCAGGTTCCTCCTTCACTGGGCAATAGATATTGGTTCTTATCTCGGTTCCACTGGGTATGGGTTCTTGGTTCTTATCTCGGTTCCACTGATTATGGGTTCTTGGTTCTTGACTCTGTTTCACTGGGTATGGGTTCTTGGTTCTTATCTCGGTTCCACTGGGTATAGGTTCTTGGTTCTTATCTCGGTTTTACTGGGT
>JAUZST010012510.1:0-11416 GCA_034779995.1 Parotocinclus haroldoi
ACTGGGGATGATTGTCTGGCTCTTCTACACCTCGTCTCCCTCACTAAGGGTGTACCCACTAGAGGAACTGTTCCTCACAGGCACGGTTCAGATGGACCTGGGCTCCGTAAACATGTCGTTTGATCGCTGACCCTGCACGAGCAAGGCACACAACGTCAGTGGCCTCCGTTAAAAAAAAAAAAAAAAATCACTTCAGATGCGTGCAGCTCGGGTGTATTTATTTGTCATTTTAGCAGGCGCTCTTATCCAGAGTGACTTACAATTAATAAGGTCTTACAGTCCAAGCAGTTGGGGCTTAAGAGCCTTGCTCAGGGACCCTACTGTAGCAGAGGTGGGATTTGAACCCTGGATTTTCTGGTCTGTAGTCCAGTGATTTATCCACTAGGCCACCGCAGGCCCAGCAGAGTAAAGCTCTCGTATGCGTAATCGATAAATCTATAAAGGCTTATGAAAGGGGCTGTGTGTCAGTGTCTGTTTTAAGCGATTCCAAAAAGTCACAGGGCGAGTCAAAAGTCACAGGACACGCTGCGTGCTGCTTCATGGAGGTTTCTTCGTCAGTAGCGGTCTTTGGACGATCTCTACGTAGCTTACCGTCCACAGTCCCGGTTTCTCGGACTGTGGCTATGATTGATGTAACAGGGCTGTGTGAAATTGGGGATCTTTCTGGGTGGGGAGTGTTGAAATCTGCGCCTGTGACACGGCAGCTGCCTTCCTGACACATCCGAATCATCGCGATGAACAGCAAAAGTTTAGTGTTCTCTGTTGACAACTTGCAGCAATCGATTCCTGGCCATGTTCTGGAAATAGCCTAAAAGACGTGGCCCCCTCACCCCTTGCTTGCTGGGGTATTCACATGTGTAATTTTCCATTTTGTTTCTGAAATAAAAGGGTGTCCTGTGACTTTTGACCCACCCTGTACATTTACCCAGGCCGTTGTGCTGTGAAAATATTTCTTCCCCAAAGAAATGACTATCGAGCAAATAAGAGGCTTTCTTAAATTAATTCGGGATTTCTAATGGACCAGACAAAAATGAATTGACCTTATTTGTTGTTGTGCTTTAAAATGGACCTAAACACTGTAGTAGTTCTTTTGTTTACCTCTACATGAAGAAATCAAACCGAATCCCTTAACTGTAATGATTACTGTGTGAGTGGAAGAGACCTGATCAACTGAAAAGAAATCTGAGGTTTGTGCTCAAAGCTATTCAAGAGGCAAAAACACTCCCTCTTCCAGCCTAAAACTTGTTTTGTTGTGAATGAAAACAGCAAAACAACTTTAAGCTGCGCCTTAAAATAGTTGTCAGGCATTATTTATCAATGCTTTTGTATCTTATGAGTGCTGTCAAAGTTAACAAGTCAAAACCATGTTAAAACGATAATAATATACTGATGACAAAAAAAAGAACATCCTGTTTTTACCCCTTGCTTATCCTCATCAGGGCCACAGGGGAATCCACGGTGAAATATTGGGCACAGGAAGAGGTACACCCTGAACACAGCGGTAGTTCATTTCAGAGTCACGTATCTGCACTACCTTACCTTGTTACGAGCCACTGCTTTTTAATCGCATATTACAAAATGGTTAAAAACGGTCTCCATTCAAAAACAGCTTGAAAGTGATGTCAGTTTTGAAAAGTGTTAAATAATCAAATGAATGGTTTGCAAATTGGTGCGATTAAATATTGTAATTTGACAGTTCTGTTAATGACCAAAGCGAGTGTCTGGACATGAAGTTTTAACCTGGAAATTGTTTAAGCTTTAAATTTGGTTTTAAAAAAAAAAAGAGGGTTGCTGGGTGGGTGGCACCGCTGCCTCACAACAAGAAGGTCCAGGGGTTCAATCCCAGGGTGGAGCGTCCTGGGTCCTTAATGTGTGGAGTTTGCATGTCCTCTCTGTGTCTGCGTGGGGTTACTCTGGGTACTCTGGTTAATCGGTGTCTCTAAAGTGGTCTTTAATGTAGGACTGTGTGCAGGACTGTGTGTGTGTGGATTTGCCCTACGATGGATTGGTGCCCCGTCTAGGGTTGTTCCTGGCCTTGCGCCCAGAGTTGTCATGTGGATTAAGCAAAAGTGTGACGAATGAATTAAAAAAGAACAGGAAGTAGCTAAACCTCAAAATAATGCAGCTTATGAGATATGTTGTGAAAAATGACTTATTCTTTGTTCGCGGAAATCATGTCTCAAAGTGTGAATCCGTTACTGGTTTGTTTTTTATGTGGCTGCATATGCCTGGTGTTTTTATAGGCTACGTTTTGATACTTTAAAACATAGCAGAACAATGTATATGTTAATTGAAATGTGTCATTCACTTTATATCACTATGTTTTATCATTTATGGGAGGATCAGAATTTCAGAACTAAATAAGTTTGTCTCTTTAACGTTGAGCATTAGATTAGTTCTTAACATAAAATAACTGAAATATTATTCAGGCTTGTTTCTGCTTAATTTGTGCAATGGGTTTAGAAGCAAATGATGTTTTTTTTTTAATGTGCACTGTTCCCAAAAATAATGGGGATATTTCATTAGGGGTTATTTAATTTAGAAATATCATCTAATTTTTGTGAGCGGTGCATATACCCTTTCATAGTAATAATACTGCGCTAATACTGGAGCGCACAGACAAAGCTTGCTTACACATTCTTGAGCAGGAGCCCTTTTCTCACAGTGCATTTTCTGTCCAAGTACGAGCACGTGAAATTACAAATATGGCTCAGATTCCATACGAGTACTTTGTGTACTTGGCTATGTAGGTACATCAGTTTGCGCAGTGTGCTTAGCACGGAAACGGCCAGTTGTGTAATATCTAGGTCAAACTCTGCACACTTGTAGGCCATCTCTCTGATGGCCTCCTCACACACTTTAGGCAAGACGAAGAAAGCAAGCATTAATCAAAACACAGACCTTGCAGATTTCTCATACAAAGAGGCAACAATTCAAATTTCTGCTTGAAACTAACGGATCGATTTCCACTCTTTTTGATTTAAACTCAATGGTTACAGAACTGTGGCACCCAGCCCCGGAGATCACGGTGCACAGGGGTAAGCGTATGCTGGGTTGGGTAGGGGTCACACTTGCAGTACTGGAGGATGATCCCCTAACTGTCATTTCTAGCCTCAAGTACAGTCTGTCATGACGGCTAGTGATGCGGAACCTGACCGGAAGGCACTGCTAGGATTTATAGCCCCGCAGAAGAGGCGCCAGGGTCACTGAAGCCGTTGCTTTTACTAACAGTAGCAATAAAAGCAAAGAAGGGAAATGTTGATGTTGGATTTCAGAATATTGATACTGACCTACATTATCTGAAGCTTCTTGGATCTGCTGACCTGTAAACCCGAAGCCCTTCATTTCCTAGACCTACTGCAGTGAACATAAACTGTTCCTGTTCATTTATAGCTGGTGGGTCCTATCACAATATTATGATAGGAATATTTCCCTTTGTTTTCCCAGTTGCTGCCCAGTAGATCAGTCTCTGAATTGAAACACTTTGTAGTTCTTTAATTACGGTCGTCAGTACCACCACAGGACCAGCACGGTACTATCTGGGTGGTGGATCACTCTCAGAACCGGAGTGCCATTGACGTGTTGGTGGTGTGTATTGAGCTTGTACAACTGGATCTGACAAAGCAGTGCTGCTGGAGATGTTAAAACGCCTCGTTGTGCAGCCAAAAAGTTACTTTTCTATACTATTGAACAAGTTTGTCCTTTCGCGTATGGCGTCAGCAAAGCATTTTCACTCAGAGTACTACTGTTCACTGGATATTTTTTTTTTTTTGGACCATTCTCTGTAAACCCTAGAGATGGTCATGTGTGAGAATCCAAGCAAATCAGACGTTTCTGAAAGCCAGCCTGGCTTCCATTCACGACTATACCACGTTCAAAGTCACTTAAATCACCTTTTTTCCCAGGTTCTGTTGTAAGTCAGCTGGTCGTCCTGACCTTGTCCACATGTCTAAATATATTCAGTTGTTGCCGTGTGATTGGCTAATTGGTTATTTGTGTTAAAAAGAAGTTGAACAGGTGGAACGAATAAAGTCCTGCATCTTTGAATCCACGTCTATTGTTACTCACTGAAACAATTAACTGGACATAAAATACAGTGTGGTTTAGAACCACCACAGTTTCCATAGCCGTTTGATTGAGTATCTGCCATATTGTAGCTGCATAACATAAGTAACAGGCTGAAATGAATGTTTGAGCCATAACGGCAGTGTGCAACCCAAATTGGCTGGTGCTTTAACTGGGAGGAGGCCAGGTTCTAATTTTAAGTGCTTCTTCTGCATGGCGTCACTTTGCTTTCCAAGACAATTCTTGGAAAAGCATAGCCAGATCAAAATGTTCCAGTTGATTCGTCTCTTGTAAATCTGTTTCGTCAGGTTTGTCTGCTGGATTGTGTTGCTCTTAAAGCAGCCGATTGCAGCTCTGGTTCTTTGTTTCCGCACTCTAAAGTGAACCAGAATCCGTTTTTACACTTTACGTCCTTATATAAGCACTGAGATTTGAGAGTAAATTAAGGAGATTCGCATAGATTAATAATCACTGGGGGCTGAATGGCTACATGTTCCACCTCATATGTGAAAGTTGAGTTAATTGACTGCTAAAAGCATCTAATGCCTGGCTTTCAGGGATTTTTTGCTAAGAATAATGGAGGGATTCGGTACCATGTAGACGGAGATGATCTTAGCTGAGTCAGTCACCTTATTGTACACGTTGTCAGGTATATCTGCTTTCCATTGTTACTGAATTAAGTAAGTAATAAGGATATAGGGTAATGCAGGAATCGGCCAGAAAGAGACGATGGCAAATAACCGAAAAACAGGGGGGGGGGGATAAAAATGTGTTAGTAATGAAAAAGCATTTAGCAGACGCCCTTATACGGAGCGACTTACAATTGATAAAGTCTTACAATCCAAAAAATGGTGGGTTAAGGGTCTTGCTCAAGGACCCAACTGTGGCAGCTTGGCAAAGGTGGGATTTGAACCCAGGACCATCAGGTCCGGAGTCCAGTACCTTGACCACTAGGCTACCACAGTCTGGACAGACCCATTGTTGGGGTGAAACAACGTTTTCATCTTCTCGTTAATGACCCTACCTTCACTAAAGGTTCTCTCAGCAGCTTTGTTCTTAGTCATTCAGGAGTCCCAGTTTGAACTGTACCTTGTAAATTTTCTCAACTATTTTTGGCCTCATGAGCAAAGATATTGAACAGTGCCAGTTATCTCACAATGGCATTAATTGTCCTGCTTAATCGGCCCGCCATTTAATTGTTCAGCCACTAGTTAAAAACCTTTTAGTGATTCACTGAGTGACTAGAGTGAATTAAGATTGTTTTTGTATGAACTGTGTCAAAGTGCTATAGAAATATCTTTAAACATTTCAGATCTCTCCTTTTTCTTTTGCAGAACAGAAGCTATGACGTATATGACATGTAATTGTGCCTTCTGCTCTTTTTATAATACTATTGCATCAGATGTTGGCATACACCTTGATGGTGTTCAGAAAACGTCCAGATCGCAGAATGTGCAGTTTTATAGAACATATCGTTGATGTTAAGCGAGGAAGTAAAATGTAGAGAGCTGAATTGAGACATATTGTACCTTCTGCTGTGTTGCTTGTTTTGGTAATAAATCCATGACTACTTCTGGAACTTCAGCATTACCTCATGGCCGTTTACTCGAGTGTATACTTCTGTCCAAACCACAAGTCAGAATGTGTTCAGTTGACACGGACTCAGAAACGTTCCACTAATTACAGTAAGTCATTTGTGCATTAGGATGATGAATGCTTTTGTGTCCTCCCCATAGTGGTTTGCATTGTGAACGGAAACATTAAAGGGAGGTAGGTTGACAAACCTGAGGTCTGTTCCCATTCTTTATCATGTTTGCACGGTGACATGCGTGACCGTCTGCAGATGGACAGGGTTAAAGGACCCGTTGACACGAGCTGATCGCAATCTGCAGGGAAACACCATGCACCAGTTCCTTTACAAGGACATCCTAGCAAAAGTCCTTGTTTCTAGAGCGGGCAGTATTTTCCGAACCCGCTTTTGTTTAAAGTTGTTTCAGGTGTCAGCTGTGCTGCTTTTATTTGCTCTGCTTTGGTTTGATTTAGAAAAATAGGGGTATATGGTTCAGATGAATAGCCAAGCTGCTGTGGAAATATAGCATGCATGTTTTCTTTCAGCTCTAGATTGGCTGTGGACATTTGTAGCAAGTGCCGTTGTTTAATATTTATCAGAACATCAGACGTTTTTGTACTCTTGAATTGCAGAGATATAAAAAAATCCAATGCCAAACAGTGAGGCTGAGATACTGAATACGCACTTTTTGATGGTCTTATTAGTTTTTTTATATATGTATTAATTTATATATATATGTGTGTGTATATATAATTATTACGTATAATGATTGCCTGAACAAATGCTTAATAACTATGAAATATTCGATTCCGGTTAATGGTACCACATCGGGACAAGTTCATTTTAGTCCTAATAAGCGTCTGGCTAATAAACGAACATGCCCTATGTTACAAGACGGGACGTGCTATATAACATATTAAATGTTTATTAAACCTTTATTGTACGATTTACACGTATAGCGAACGTACAAACAAGAACTACTGTTGCTTACCAACTTTATTCATTGAAAAATACATCTGCAACCAAGTTTTTCAAAACGATCTCCAACACAATGTATAGATACTCAGCATGCGAAGCATAATACTGTAAAACCAAGTTCTTACTAAATTCCAGTTAACGTTTGAAGAACTTATCCAGTGGGATCTGATATCTGCTTTAGCAGTGGCAAAGTGACTTTTGGCTTCTTTTTTTGTAGTAAATGGAAATGTTAGGCAAAAGACCTGTAGGTGGCAGTAGAGGGCTGGGGAGAAACTCGGGGGGGAAAACAAAGCGATATTACATACTGTACACGTTTTTGGTCCGATTAAGCGGAATAACATTACATGTATATAACAGATTTGAATTAGCGTCTGGTCCCATTAACCGAAATCGACTGTATTATGGAGGGACAACCCAGAGTTTTTGGAGTCAATGGTCAAAACTATATTTCATATGGTCAGTGTACCATTGATAAAACAACAAATCTAATGGTGGCCTAAGACTTTTGCACGACACTTTATATGCGAGTGCTTGAGTGAGAGAGACGGAGAAAGACAGAGAGCAAGAGAAAGAGAGAGGATGTGTCCGAGTGGGATGGAGGAAAGGTTGGGAATGTTCCTGATGAAATGTATACTGTGTGGGTGGCACTTTGGATATGTTATACTCCTGAGAGCAGGTCCGCTACGACACATGGAGGAACACAAACACATGTTTAGTATTAATTACATTCAGTCATGCAAGTCTCTTGCTCAATTCCCTTTATTTTGAACTAAATGCAATCAACCTTGATTTCAAGAACATAAATTGTTTCCTTTTCAGCTCACATCGCTGGTTTTAAATGGGGGGGGGGAGGGGTTTGGGTACAGGTCTGGGAGTTGGGATGGTCATGGCAAAAGCTTGGTTCTGTAGCCATTGAACCATTTCTGTAAAGAGCTTTCCTTGAGAGTGTTTACATACACTTAATAATCTGATCAGAATCATACACGGCTCACAAAAATTAATGGTCCTATTTTGTTTGTGAGCAGTACATTTCTGCATTTATGGCCTAATTCAAATGCAAAAGCATCCTCTCGGTACTCTCAGAACAGATTAAGATCATGAGAGCTGAATCTTTGTACCCTGTTCAATCAGATTTCCCAGTCTGTGCATGCACACAAGCGCAGCCCGACACCGTGGCCAGAACTACTCATTTTAAGAGACTTTGTTTCAGGGTGGGTTTGTTACCATTGACCTTGTGGCTTGTTTATCATGGGATCTGGCAACCCCAGAATTAAATACAACAAATGCTTAGAAGTATAATGAGAGAGAGAGAGAGAGAGAGAGAGTGAGAAGAGAGAGAGTGAGAAGAGAGCAAGATGAGAGATAAGAGAAAGTGAGATGAAAGAGAGATGTGAGAGAGAGAAAAAAAAATAGTGATAAGAGAGAGAGAGGGAGAGATGTGAGAGAGAGAGAGAGAGAGAGTGTGAGTGAGTGAGTGAGTGAGTGAGAGAGAGGGAAGAGGATACGAAATGTCTAGCTAATCAGTGTAAATTAGCAATAATGAGGCGTGGAGAAGATCAGAGACAAAAGAGAAGAGAGAGAAGGAAAACGGCCTATATTCAGGTCCATGTGTGTGTGCAAACCATCTCTCCTTCCATTCTAATTTTTCTTCCTCTTTATCGGTCTCCACTGCTGATATAGCATATCAGTTCTGATAACCACGTCGCCCATTACTCTCCCTCGCTCCCTGCCTCAAGCCATATATGCATCCCTTTCCAGTCTACATTAACAACCCGATTGTTTTGAGGCTAAAAGCTTGTGATGCTTGTCATTCCATGGCCAGAAAAGGCTGGAAAGCTCTTTCACACAGCTATCATTACACTGCACTATCTAGATATTCTTTTGTGCAATTAATGTGCCTCTGTATACGAGTAACAAAAGCATTAATATTGAGACAGTCTGGGAATAACAGTGTATTAATAGTGTATCTTTTTAAAAAGTTATAGTTACAACAAAGACCGGTACGGTTGACTATTTATCAACTGTTCAATATAATAGGATAATAAACATATTATATATAATATAATATAATATATAACATATAATAAACATTCAGCAGAAAGAACGTCCAATTTCTTTCCCCTTTATATATATATATATATATATATATATATATATATATATATATAAACACTTATTTTATACATCTACACATGTATGACCGGTCAATAGCAGTCCGGGTTTGTCTCTTTCGACGCAGGACAGCATAGCAAATAAAGTTGCCAGTGGCTGGCTGTCAACGGCTAAACTTATAACGGGCACCTTGACAACAAATTTCCCTCTGCTTAGCACCTGGAAATGGTCCGTTCAGAGACAGGAGTGTGTCGTGTAGGTGCCACCTGCATCTGAAGGGTGAAAAATTGAACTGAGGGAGTTGCTCGTGCTTGTCGGTGGATCAAACAATCCCCTCGGCACCACGGGTGTGTGTGCCCCATGGCACCACTGCTCCTTACACCCCCTAACAGCTAGGTCACAGCGGCCAAGAGGGCGAGCAAAATGACCATCCTGCCCAGTCCAATGACGTTCCATCCGGTCAAAGTCTGTCAACTGGGCCAAATGTTAAAGGCATCTCTACAGTCACTGTTAACAATGTATATAATTATTTAACTCCATGTCATATTTTCCATATTATTAGAAATAATTATTAATATTATTTTTGATTTGCTTTATGTTTTTAGAATGAGTGGGAGCACCTGGAATTATGAATTGTATTTTTTTGTGTAACATTTTGGTCTGAAACTTTTCAAAGATGAAGAAACACTATTAATCATATGACTTTACTTTTTCTTGGTCTTGCTGATAAATTTAGGTATTTTCTTTCTTTGCCACTGTCACCCTAAGCTTGCTCAAATGAGGACTGTGGGTCTAGATCGACAAGTTCAAGTTAATAAAACCAGTATCATATCAATATGTATCATTAAATCATATATCAATATGTATAATCAATACATAATCAATATGTAAATATATTTCCTGAGCGTGCACATGGCCTAATCAAAAATCTGCAAACATAATTGGGATTACTGCTCAAAATCGACCTGCCAGACAGTAAACCAACACTGTGATCGTGTTATTTATGCAGAAACTGTAATCAAATAAATGTTATTTGTCATGCTTTGAATCCCAGAATGCCATGATAGGACGCGTGTCCCCCTTATGTGTGTTTACAATTGTAAGAAAAAGCGAGTGTTTCGTGTTTTGGTGCCCACGTTTGGATGTCTTAATAAAAGAGGAATTTAACATCAGGAACAAAAGTGTTCTTCTGCAGAAAAGAAAAAAGGCACGGGGAGAGAGCAGAAAGGAAATGCTAACATTATCAATACAAAAAAACACTTCCTGTATTTAACTGAGCAACGAGTGGGCAGAGCTTTGGCAGATTTGCATAATGGACCATAAAATCGCCTGGGTAAGTTCTCAAGCTTAACATAACTTTTGACAAAAGCTAATGCGTCGAAATCTCAAGCAGCAGATCGGAGGCTTGGAGGAAACGCTACCACACAGAGCGCCACCCCCAAATAAATTAGTACCGCAACTTCAACATAGCTGGACTCCAATGCTTACTGTACTGTACAAGCCAAGCTAAATTTACATAACCACTAATTTCAGGTCATAAGAGAACCAATTTAGTTATTTACTTTAAGGCCACATTCGTTTGACTTGACACTGTCCATATAGTTCATCGTTAAAGAACAAAATCTTCTGCACAGCAAAGTCTTGTCCGAAACGGTGTGTTTCATACAGGTGCTTTGTGTTTATTATGAAAGCGAAAGTCAGTGCCGTGTCATCAGATGATGCATGGGGACAGTCAAAAATGGGCCAGCATAAACAAAAGAGTTTACTCCAAAAACATGACTGTGGTTCTGGGACAGTTAGCGACCAGCATCTGTAAAAGGAGGCAAAAGTCTTGAGACCTTTAGAGAAAACGTTTGGGGGTCTCTTCGTTGTGCAGAAGGATTCATACCATAGCTGGATAACGACCAAAGATCAAGGACGGATAATGGTCATGAACTTTCTACCAGCATCACTTGTCCTAACCCCCATGTAAAATTTATGGGGGCACTTGAAAAGACAGAGAAAGCTAAACGTTCAGTAACATGACAAGATGTTCTTTAAATACTATGAAATCATGCAGGGCTAATATGGATCACTAAATTTTCATGTCATCAGGTCAGCTCGGGTACACGCCGTCGCTACAGCCGAAAGGGGAACACGAATACTACTTCGTTATGAAATGTATCCGAGGTCGTTTTTCAGCTTCTCACCTTCTCACTCAAATTGTTAATTATATCATTTGTACTGAGAAACGTTTTTAAGAAAAATGCAACACACAAGCAGGTTCACTCTCAGGCCTGACCCACACTTTATACATTTACAGTATTCGGCAGACGCCCTGATCCAGAGCGACTTACAAAATTGCTTTAAGAAAACAGTAACATAATCCATTGTGTGTGTTTCTTTTTTTTTTTTTTTTTTTTTTATAAGAGCGAGAGTGTGAAAAAGAGGGAGGTGTTAGTTGAGGTAAGTATGGGACAAATGGGTCTTTAAACGGCGTTTATAGATAACCAGAGACTCAGCTGTTCGAACATTGAAGGAATATTCATTCACCACTTAGAGCCAAACCGAGAAGAGTCTAGATGAGTGCCTTCCTCGTTCCCTGAGAGACGGGGGGACCAGTCGAGCAGTGCTGGAGGACCGGAGTGAGCGAGGTGCAATGCGGGGTGTGATAAGTGCTGCAAGGTAGGAGGGTGCAGGTCCATTTTTAGC
>JAUZST010012511.1:0-11416 GCA_034779995.1 Parotocinclus haroldoi
ATGTTATATAAATTATAGCACGTCCCGTCCTGTAACATAGGGCATGTTCGATTAATCGGACCAGCCGGTTATTAGGATCAAACCGATCTCGTCCCGATGTGCCCCCATTAACCGGATTCCACTGTATTTAGAGGACGGTAAATAAATTTGGGTAGGTATAATATAACACCAAATCCAATTTATTATTATTATTGTTTTTTTTTTTTTAGTCCCACTCATTATTATTGAGTTTTTGCAACACATTTTTTTTCATACACGTTTATTTATTATAAACCTAATCAGATGACTTTTAATTAGGTTACATTTAAAAATTAGATTTAGTCATTAGGAGAGGATGTTCCTCCAAGGACTTCCCATTGACGACTCGTTTTAACGTCTATTTATTTTATTACTAGTTTGAATTCTTAATTGATTTAAATCCTATTGCGTACTTCATTTTACTTTTACCTTAATGTACTTGTAAGTAATTATTCAATTAACATCATGGAGGAACGGCTCCCTTTTTGAGTCTTGGTTCCTCCCAGGGTTTCTTCCTATTTATTCAGGGATTTTCCTTGCCACTGTCGCCCTAGGCTTACTCAATTTGGGATTGTTTATTTATTTATTTATTTTTTTTAAGATGATGTACGATTGTAAACCCGCTTTGAGGGAATGCTCCGTTGTCAGAAGCGCTCTAGGAATAAAATTGAATTGATTTGATGATTACCAACGACAGTCGGTTAATTCGAGCTAGAATTCCGTACTCCTCCGAACCAAATACGATTTTTCTTTCCGTGTGTGTGTGTGTGTGCGCGCGCCGTGTCGCCTTGTTACGAGTCCTTAACGTTCGCACATATAAATTCACATGATGAGCAGGACGTCCTCCAGGAAGGGAAGAGAACACGAACCTCTCTCTGCTGCAGGCTCCCATGATCCAGCATCACTCACTCACGTTTTTTTTTGTTTTTTACCCTGGTTGACGAGTAACGTTCTTTGTTTTTGTAAACGTTAGCGGTGGGGGGAAAAAATTACTGTTATTTTATATGGCTGTTTAAATTATGTATCGATCTCCTCGTTGTGTTTTTATTGTAATATTAATGAGTCGCTTTTGTAATAAAACCCGTGTTCTCGTGGACCACGTCTCCGGGGACGAGTCCTGTATTGCGTACGTTCGGGGTAAACGTGGCGCCGATTTCTTGCCGGGTCTCTCTCGGAGCTTGGCGGGTCGGAATAACGGGTGATGGCGTTGAACGGAAATATATGCAGGTGCCCCGCGATTTACGGTAGGCTTGGTTGGAAGTTGGTCTCGGAGTTTGATTTGTGCTTGAAATGTACAGTTGGATGGACAAAACTTGAATGGGAAGTATCGAATAGCTTATGTAATTCAATAAAAATGGAAAAAAAAAACCCCCCAAAAAAACAGGGTTAGTCCGTGAGGGATAATCCATGAGGGAGCTGTTGCTTGGAATCCATTTGGGTTTCAACAGTAGGTTCTTACCCAAGCGAGGCAGGACCACGCACCTCCCACAAGGGCGTTGGTTCCAGGCGCATGATGGGTTGTCCTTGCTTCCCTGGCCCCCACAGCCGCCCTAAACTCTGTAGATCCTTATTTGGGACGAGTTCACGGACATGGCCTAGCTCGGACGCCCAGCGAAAGCCGTTCTGAAGCCCAAATGAGGTCCGAGGCGTTACTAGATGGGCAGCTCAGATAAAGTGGACATTCGGCGCAAGTTGTGCTCAAACTGGAGAAGATTCAAGTCCAGAATTTCAACTTGGGTTCTGGGAAGGTTGTTTAATTGTTTTAATTTGTCCCAATTCAGAATCCAACTCCCCTCAGACCCCTTTCTGCAGGTTTCCCCGAATTGGCGTCTGCCAGCTGTTCAGGACAAACACCTGAACGTCCAAGCCGGTCGGACACCGACGCCTACAAACGTAGGTGGGCGAATCTCGGGCCGGCCGTTCCTTCTTGGGTCCCGAAGACGCCCAAAGCAAGACGCCGATCGTTTCGAAACGTCTCCTTAAAATGCGTCGGATCGTCCCGTGTAGATCCTGTGCTCTAATAGCGTCTGGCGGAAGCCTCGCGTTATTCCTGATGGACCGAATTCAATTAATGCTTAATGAAGTGTTTCGGGTACTTACCGGTGGAAAGCAATTGTGCGCGGTGAGCTGTTTGGCCCCGGGCGCTCCCTCCGAAGCCGTGCTGGGCCGTAGGGGAGAACCCCTGCTGCTGCCCTTTTAAAGACACTAAATTAAAACGCTCCCAGGCAAGGTCATGTACTACACGTTGGTACCGGGAGCCGCGGAGACTGGCTTTTCACACACGATTTACAGCAAAATAAGAAGCAGCCGTTCTTTCCAGCGAGGGTCGAGTGTAAGAAACGTGACTGTAAATACATGAAGGCGTTAATATTTAGCAACGCGGTTTGACTTTTGTCCTGGTGTCCGAGAATGGATTCCACTCTGTTGGGCATCCTTCTTTTTTTTTTTTTTTTAAGATCTGAAGATAAGATGTAGGGGGATAGTGACCGGGTACCCACCCTCCTCAGGCTCTGATTGGACGGTCGTCCCAAGCAGGCTGGTGGCCTGTCAGTCAACGCTCGTGGGTCTGGGATTCCCTTCCACATCGGGGAGGTCTGGGCGTTTGAGAGCACGGTGTGCGCCCATTAGCTTTTCCCTAGTAAGGCCAAGGAGCTTATTATGGACGGGAAAGCTGCACCCACTGACCGGTCCAAATCAACTCGACTAACTTCTCAGAGTCTTTTACAGGGGCTCCGTTGAGAGGTGTACCGACCAACTGCCACACACTGTATCTCCTCGTGCCGTCCAGGAGCGGCTCCTTCCACTCCTGAACTCCACCAAGCCATTCTAATCCATAACTTTTTTTATATTTATTGCTATGACAGCGCTCCAGTTTCATCACACTGCTGCTATTTGAAGTTTTCGGCCATCCAGCCGTTCCTTATCTTCCACTAAATCCACACGGGAGGGGCGGGCCCAGCGGTGCCCACCTGGCAGTTTGGGCACAAGGGCAGGAACAACCCTAGATGGGGTGCCAATCCATCGTAGGGCACACACACACACAGCCAGTACCTGCCCTGTAACTCTGGGCACAAGGGCACGAACAACCCTAGATGGGGTGCCAATCCATCGTAGGGCACACACACACACAGAGCCAGTGCCCACCTGGCAATATGGGCATAAGGGCAGGAACAACCCTAGACGGGGCGCCAATACAATATAGGGCGCACACAGCCGGTGCCCACCCTGCAACTCCGGGTTCGAGGGCAGGTACAACCCAAGATTTGGCGCCAGTCCATCATAGGGCACACAAACAGCCGGTGCCCACCCTGCAACTCTGAGTGCAAGGGCAGGAGCAAAGCTTGACGGGGTGCCAATACATCGTAGGGTGCACACACACAGGCGGTGCCCACTTAATATGTAGAGTCACACACTTAAGAGACACCAATTAACCTAACACGCATGTCTTTGGACTGTGGGAGGAAACCCGAGTGCGGCGCCACCCCACCGAACCCCCGTTGCCCTTTCTAGTCGATCTTAACTGCGTTTAGTTGCCTGAGCATTGCCTTTAAAATCAAACCAGTCTCCCTGTTGCAGCCATTTACCTGATACTCTGACATCACAGTTTACTCCTCCGCAGTTTTCCGTTTAAAAAAACAAAACAAAACAAAAAACTAACAACTGCGCGGCTCGGAAGAATTCCGCCAGTCTGTTTACTTCATTCCGCCGTTAAGTACAGAAGGCAATTAGTTAAACAAGCGAGCGAAACTCTCCTCGCAGCCTCCTACCTAATTGTTTCCCCTTAATTGACACGCTGGTTAATTGCAATTAAAAATGCAAACGACGGCGCCGATCTTTAATTAAGGCTCTCCAAGTTCCTTGTTGGTTTGTGGACGTCCTCGAAGATTAGTGCTGTTGACGCTCCCGCCGCAATAAAACATGACGGGACGCCGTAATTAACCTTAAATGCTAAAAGGAAGCGTGCCTTAATTACCGTCCTCGCCGCAGCCGTCTGGACTGGTCTTGGTGGTAACTGGGATATAATACACAAATTAGGCGCTAATTAGGAAGAACAATGCTTTGGGATTCACTCGCTTCAAATTTGCATACGGGCTAATTAACGTTCATTAAGGACTCAGCTAATTAGGCATCGCAGAGCGAGAGACGTCGACGAACGCTGTCGGAAAGACCGCGTAGGACGCTAGCGTGATCGCTGTGCTAATTATCCTGTCTTGGAACAATATAGATCTAAAACACCGTCGACGCCTAATGAGAGCGAGGGAAGTGGGCCGTGGGCTGGAGTTCAGTGTGGACCGGACTTTCCTGTCCTTACCTGGGACGCCCTCAACGTCGCCCAGCGATCTGCTCACGTTCGGTCTAGGTGCATAGGACGCTTCAGGAGGGGGGTTGAGACGTCTGGGGGGGGAGGAGTCTGACGCCTGAGAGTGTTGGGACGTCCAGAGGAGACAAAGTGATGGAGGTAGACTTGTGGGAGAAAGAAAATCCTGGGGCTTTTGGAGGTAGCCTCTGTAGGTCCTTTTCCGGTCTGGCCATTTACGGTATTTAGCAGACGTTCTCATCCAGGGCGACTTACAACTTATCTAGTCTGGTTGGGTTAAGGGTCTTGCTCAAGGACCCGACTGTGGCAGAGGTAGGATCTGGTGAGGAAAGGGTGGGTCCTGACAGAATGACGCAAGAAGGTTCAAATGGGCAGCTGCTCATGGAGAAAAGGCAGCGGGAAGAGACAGGGCGTTGGCAGACAGAGAGACAGACAGAGAGACAGTTCCGGTTGTGGCGGCAATTGATGGTCTTTTAAGGCGTACTTTATTTTTGTGTGATGTTGGAGATGGAAACGGAGCTGAAAAAGATCAAGGAGATCGTGAAAGAGGATTGCATTCGGAGTAGGTGCGTAGGACGCTTCGAGAAGGGGTTGAGGCTAGGGGGGAGGTCCAGAGGAGACAAAGTGCTAGAGGTAGACGTGTGGGAAACAGAAAATCCTGAGGCCTTTGGAGGTAGCCTTTGTAGGTCCTGTTCCAGTCTGGCCGTTTACGCCATTTAGCAGACGCCCTCATCCAGGGCGACTTAGAACTTATCCGGTCTTACAATCCAAGCAATAGTGGGTTAAAGGCCTTGCTCAATGACCCAACTGTGGCAGAGGTGGGATTTAAACCCTGGACCATCAGGTTCAGAGTCTAGGACCTAAACCGCTAAGCTACCGCAGTCCCACAACGTCCAGTGTTTCCACCAGAATTCACCACCCACTCGCACCCGTGTGCAAGTCCATCTCAGATCAGCTCAAGCCACTGGGTTTTTGAGTTGCATTTGGAGATGCCTCAAAGCCTCAGAATATTCCTTATCTTTAATAAAGGTCTGTCAGCCTTGGTCTTGGCCACGCAGTTTTTCCAGCGATTCGAGGAGTTTCCTCAAAGCCTGATGAGCAGGTTAGGAGTTTGATGAAGCAACCACAGCAACAACAGCCCAGATCTTGAAGTAAAGGCCACCAAACAGGAAACCATGCATGTAATCAACTCTCGTCACCCCACTGCCCCACTGCTACGTTCAGTTCACTGGCTCCCTGTAGGTGGTCCCGTCACATGCAGAACCTTACAATGCCAAAAATGGACCAGCCCCTTATTTGGCTCTAATTACCCCGGTCTGTACCTCTTACCCAGTGACACACAAGCATGGCTCGACTGGACCCAACACTCAACATTGGAGCAAGATGATCATCAAGATCCTTCTCAGGACCAGTAACCAGGTGGTGGAATGAACGTGGACCAGTCCCTTGAGTAGTCTCACCTCTTCACTCGGACCCTAAGGTGTGTGTGGGGATGTGTGTGTGTGTGTGTGTGTGTGGGTGTGTGTGTGTGTCTCCTGGTGTGCGTGTCCCCGCCCAGACGGCCTTGTTGCCAAAAGTACGAAAGTATTGGGACGCAAACCCATATCTGGCCAAAAGTGTTGAGACACACGTTCCTATGCAGCCCGAGGTATTGAGGCACAAACTCACGTGGCCAAAAGTATTGAGACATACGTTTATATGTTGCCATAAGTATTGAGACACAAACCCATATATGGCATAACGTATTGAGAGACGAGTTCATACCTAGCCAAAATTATTGAGACACAAACCCATGTGTGGCCAAAATTATTGAGACACAAGCTCGTACGCAGCCAGAAGTACTGTCACGCAAACCCACATGTTGCCGAAAGTATTGAGACACATTCTCATTAGTGACTAAAATGACTGGGTCGCAGTTTACCTCAGCCTAAAACCAGCTAACAGTAAACAGTTCTATATATGATACTATTTCGGTCGTTTTTTACGGACGTTTAAACGCGTTTGGTAAAATTTGAAACGAGCCGATTGTTGGCTTTTAAAGGCAAAGTCTCTTCAGACAACAGCTCTTTTAAAACGAAACGAGCTGCAATAACACTGTCCAAAAAGAAATAAATGGTATTTCCCCCAGTGTTTCTCACTATGCACAGTAAGAATGACTTTAATTCGATTTTTTCGCTGGGTTTTTTTTCCATTTCATTTATTACATTTGCATCCGACACGTCAAGCTAGCCGTGACAAGCTAACGCGAGGCGTCTTGACAAAATGTAGTCCTTTATTGCCATCTAGTGTACGCTCCGGGTACTACAAGTTCACAGTGACCGATGGTTGTCTTGCTGCACACCGTCGTTTGTAGTGACGTTTTATGTGAGTTATCATTTTAATTTAATAGTATTAATCTTAAATAATAATAGGGACTGCGCACCCAAGACGGACGTTTCACCCACGTATTTCTGCTTTATGCATCCGTGCATCGTTGTGAGGACCAAGGCCATGTTAGAACCAAGCGTTTTCCTTTCAAATACTGAAATGTCTAGTTTGTTTGGACAAACCGACAGAAACGGTCCGTTTTTTTTTTTTGTTTTTTTTTTTTTAACTTTTAAGACTTTCGGCGTCGAAGCTGAACAGGATTTAAAAAGGTAAGCCTGCGTGTTTGTTGTTTGTTTGCTGCTCAACGTTGCTCAAATGATAAACAAGGTGACCGCGCACGTGTAGCCTGCTACTTGGTACTTGGGTTTTTATTGTTTAAACTATGAGTACTGGGTATTTAAAATAACTTTGGCCCAAACGAGTAAAGGAACATCAAAGTACATCGTTTTCCATGCATGTTAAATGAACGTGCAGGTTAAATGAACTTCTAGTCGCGTATAAAACCGACCAGAATGATGGTGGACCTGGTGGTGAGCAGCGTTTGTTGTGTTTGAGCATGTTTTTTACTGGGGATGCTGCTGGTGACGAGTAAATGCTGGTCTTTACTGGTTTTGCGATTGTAGTGACCAGCACATCCTGGTCTTTACTGGTTATTTGATGCTGGTGACTAGTACATCCTGGTCTTTACTGGTTTTGGATGGTGATGACCAGTACATCCTGGTCTTTACTGGTTTTGGATGGTGATGACCAGTACATCCTGGTCTTTGTTGTTTTTTGGATGGTCTTGACCAGTACATCCTGGTCTTTACTGGTTCTTTGATGCTGGTGACCAGTACATCCTGGTCTTTGCTGGTTTTTGGATGGTCTTGACCAGTACATCCTGGTCTTTGCAAATTATTGGATGGTGGTAACCAGTGCATCCTGGTCTTTTCTGTGTATGCTGTAGCGCAAAACCAGCAAGATTATACTGGTCACCCAGCAAAACCAGCACCAGACCAGCTTAAACCAGCATGGATCTGATGCTGGTCAATGCTTTTCTTAGCAGGATGAAACTGCTAGTGTTGTTAGTATTGTACAACTGACTTTTACGGGTTGTTTTATTGGTGCAGGTTTATTTTATTGGGCACAAGGCCAGAGTAGCGAAGTACTGACATTTAAAAAAAAAAAAAAAGGGGGGGGAATAAATAAATGTAAAAAGCCGGTAAGAGCACACCTGTATATTAGCATGAGGGAGCCCTTGCGACACCTGCTGACAGATAAGAGAATTTCGGCCTTTAAAAGTTAGGTTTTTGGGTTTTGTTGATTTGTTTCAAGGTTAGAACAGACAAGCAGAAAATAATGACTGCCTTTTACAGTACAGTACTATTTAAAAAAAAATTGTACTTTAACTGATTTTGTTGCTTAAAATAAAGCACCATGTGCAACTGTCCATGTCTGGTCAACATCAGTTTCAGCCTCTGTCCTGTATCTCTGAACGTTTTAGGATCTAAGGGACTGTGGCAGCCTAACAGTTAAGGTTCTGAACTCTGGGCCTGATGGTCCAGGGTTCAAATCCCACCTCTGCCAAAACTGCCACAGTCGCGTCCCTGAGCGAGGCCCTTCACCCACCATGGTTTGGACTGTAGGACTGTATGAGTTGTAAGTGGCTCTGGATAAGGGCGTCGGCCAAATGCGGTGATGATTCAAATGGTGTTCCCCTGGATTTGTTTTTGGGGTCAAATACCCGCTCCCCTAGCCCAGTAGTGTCCAAACACGAGCGCAGTGAAGTTGTTAAGCCGACGTCAAGTCGTCGCTCTTATAAGAAAACCCGATAGCTGGGTTCGTTTGCGTCTTCGCCCCAAACCAAACCCGATCCCTCTGTGGTGCCTGCGCTCTGGTGTTTGCTCAGACGTTTCGTTCCCCAAGACCCCCTCTCGAGCCTCTCGCTCGCCAGGGAATGTCAACATTTACCGAGAGCGCTCCCTATTCTAATCCGGCCGAGTGTGGCCTGGCCAGAGGATTAGGGCTGAGTTTGTTTTCCGGCACCTTGGAATGCCTCCTCGGCAGGTCTTTTTGTGCTCCGGGTCCTGGTTGCATCTCCTCGCCGCTCCTTTTGTGTCCTCCAGCATGTCTGAACCGCGCAGAGTCAACAGCGAGTCGCTCCTCAAAAGAGCGGCGCCGCTGGAATGTCGATCCCTGTTGCAACAGTCTTTAAATGCTGTTACTTACTCTCCTCATTAAGCAATTCGAGTCGCGTCGGCCCCCTCCCGAAACCCGGGGTCATGTTTATTCCTTCACGTCTCCGTCACTCATCGGCGGCTTTGTGCTCGAGAGGCGCACGTACGTCAGGCTTTACTGACACACACACACACACACACACACACACACACACACACACACACACACACACATACACACACACATGATCCCTCTGTGAAATTTGGGTCTGGGGAGCCTGGCAGCCAGTTTTGAGTGCGTAACACAATTAAACGTTTGTAAATTAAACGCGAGGCACGTTCAAACTTCTTTTTTTTTTTTTTTTTTGAACGATGACCCTGTGCACTAGTCCGGGGAACTTTTGAGCTGTCGATGGCAGTTTGTGAACTGCTGAGAATCCCAGACTGGCAACGAAAATGTTTACGGGCTTAGTGCTGGGGAATTGGAAAAGCTTAAAAAAAAAAAAAGTATTTGCTTTGCACGTTACTAGTCAGCAGATGTCGCTGTTGCTGCACCGCCCCGCTAGGTTTATTCAGCAAAACCCCCCGAAATGTTTCAGTTTGTTCTCCGTGTTACCCTCCAGTATGACGTTTGACCGGGCGTCCCCAAACTTTAGTGGTTTTGATACTAAAAAAAAAGTGCTTCTGGGACACCCCCCCCCCCCCCGGCGTTGTGCTTTCGCGCAAGTTCGAAACCATGCGAACGACCCCTTGTGAAAGCTGGACAGTTTCGGCCCGCCTCTCAGCTACCTGCTGAGGGAACAGGAAAGATGTCGCGCCGTCACATACAAGGCAGTTTCTTACACCGGCATCCTGGGCCCTTTCTGTGGGGAGTCTGCATGTCCTCCCCCGTGTCTGCGTGGGATTACTCCGGGTACGCCGGTTTCCTCCCACAGTCCAAAGGCATGCGTGTTAGGTTAAGTGGTGTCTCTAAATTGGCATTGACTTGTGCACGCGTGTGTGTGTTTTTGTATGACTAAAGCTTTATTGATTTTCTGCATAATTACCGAACAGGGTTTGTATTTATTTGCCACGTTTCTCTTTTTCTGGTCAGGGACGGTCCTGCCTGACACCCTGACCAAGCCCGAAGGCACCGCCAGGGACTCAACCAGCCCAACCAGGGTAAGACCTTTAATATCAACAAATACTTAGGAACAAAAAATACTTTTACCCCATGGTTCCCAACTCCAAACGGCGGGCAGTTGTTACTCATGATGAGTCATTATGAATGGTATTCTTTCGTAAGGATGCGAGTACGGGTGTGGTCTACTCCATCGAGATGTTTAGAAATAGAAAAGAAGCAACCCAAATGATATTTAAGGTTGCCTTTAGTAATACACTGTTCCCTCGTTTATGAAAGGGGGGGGGGGTTACGTTCCAGGACCACCCGCCATAAACGAAAATCCACCAAGTAGTGACTCTATATTTATTGAAGTAAAGATTTATAGAGTATTTTAGCCGTAGAACTCGGAGAACGTTCGGGTTTCATCGTAGGAGCTCGAATGAATTCAGTTTAGAATGAAACTTTCCCAAACAGCGTACAAAACACCGCAGATAAAAACTCATCACGTCGGCAAGTAGCGACTCAGGCGGCCGACGCCCCGGCCTTACTTCTCGTTTTTGGTGAGTATTCATCCGCCGAGCAAATACGCTATTTACTGTAAATCATAATATTTTAGGATTTAGAACGTTCCTTTATTTTTTTTAGAATGAATATTTGTAATATGTTTTTGATAAATGTTCGTTAGACTATTTTTCTTTTTGTCTTTTTTTTTTTTTTTAATTCCGCAAAAACCGGCAAACCCCCGGAAATCCGCGACATATTTTTTCCATTCATATTTTTGGAAATCTCGCGACGCACCGAGTCCGCGAAAGGTGAACAAGCGAAGGGGCGAGGGAGCATCGTAATTGGCAAGGAAATCAAAGCGATATGCAGCGAACCCCTTTATTCTTTTGATCTGTGTGTGTATATAAAGGGTGGGTGGGGGGTTGGGGTGGGGTGGCGAGGGGCGGGGGGTTGGACACGCAACCAACGATAACGACGGCGACTCCCCTCTTCATTAGCGTGGTTTATTTTTCCCCAACTTTGTCAACGTCTGTACACAAAATGACAACATCAGCTATTGGTGGAAATACACAAAACGAAACGGATACACGCGTTGTTATCGGCGCTGCTCGAGTACGACAAACGCTCACCGTGGCGCTCGCTGTTTCAAATAACGACACGTGGTTCCTTAGTTATGTAACGGTGTCGATCCGTCCGGAGAGAAAAAAAACCCTCTGAATATACAAATCTGCGTAGAAAAATATAATTTACGAGCGTCAGGCTATCCGGTAAAATAGAGCAGTCGGTCGTCTGGAGATCCGCGTCTCGGTTCGTGTGTGTGTGTGTGTGTGTGTGTGTGTGTGTGTGTGTGTGTGTGTGTGTGTGTGTGTGTGTGTGTGTATTCTGTATTTACTTCCTGGTAACAGATTCAGCCAGAGAACTTAACTTAATGTGATCACGTGTCAAGTGTTT
>JAUZST010012512.1:0-11415 GCA_034779995.1 Parotocinclus haroldoi
CTTTATTATTATTATTATTATTATTATTATTATTATTATTATTATTATTATTATTAGTTTTGTTCTCTATGGCTCTTTCTGCCAGGTCAGGTATCACACACTGGCACAATTGGCTGTGCTTGAGAAAGGGGAGGCCCAATGGGAAATTACCCCCCATCCCCCTCTGGTGATGGACCAGCAACACCTGACAGTCCAAGATGGAGGTTCCTGTGGCCTAAGCCTGCATACTGTGTTCTCCAAGATAGGGGCCAAACCCTCACAATATGATCAGGAAAACCATTAATAAAACAAATCAAATTGTCTATAATATTGTCCGTTGTTTGTAGTTACACTGAGAAACAAATATCACCAATATAGCCAATCACAGATTCATGCATGGCTGGGACTTAAACCAAGGTCCCAACAATGTGGGCTAGAACCCACATTAGAGAGCTTCACCACCCATCACCCTTTTTTTTCAGGACCCCCACAGGACCAGCACAGATCAGGTACCGTTTGGATGGTGGACCATTCTCAGCACTGCACTCACACTGATGTGTGTATTGTACTGGTATGAGTGGATCAGACGCAGCAGTGCTGCTGGAGTTCCTAAAACCTCAACTGTCTTTGCTGGACTGAAAACAGTACACCAGCCAAAAATGTCCAGCCACCAGCAGCCTGGAGGCAGCATCCTGTGAGCACTGATGAGGGATTAGAGAATGACTGCAGCAGATGAGCCACTGTCTTTGACTTTGAATCTAATGAATGAACAAGGTGTTTAGAAATTCCAGCAGCACTGCTATGTCTGATACCATTGCACAGGCAAAACACACACACTAACACACCATACACATTTTGCTTTGATTTGTTTTTCTTTTTTTTCTTTTCGGTTGAAAGCAGAAGCTCGTTTTAATTTGTGGAAGAACTAGCCATGTGCCCGGGTGCTTTGTAGTTAGTTTGCAAACCTACTCTAAAACTTTGTGAACTCAAACTTGAATGTCAGTTTCCTTTGCTTCTCGAAGGAACGTCATAAGATCAACGTGGCTCTCCAGAGACTGGAATACATTATAAACCGGTTTTAAACGAGCAGTTCAAAGGAAGGAGGACTTAAAGTTTAGTCTCTACTGAGGTAGAGTTATACAAGTGCAGTAATATGTCTTCGAACCTCAACTTTTCATCACTTGTCTGCAAGAGTGGTTCATCAGAAGCCGTGGGCATGGTCCATGCAAATCTCTTGCCACCACACTGCAGCACAAACATGGCCTTTCATGATTCCTGTTTTGCACAGCGCAAGGAGACCCAGCAGAGTCTGAGAGGGAAGTTTAGTGTTTGCTTATGGATGTATAAACCGATTTCTATAGCCATAACTGTAGATTAATCTAAGAGTGCATCAAAGCATCTAGCGCTGGTCTTTATCGCCAAGTGCTTTTAAATGCCTGTGGGGAGAGGAAAATGAAAAACAAGAAATAAACATGATCAGCTCACACCAGAATTCGTGTTTATACTGGTATCAGTGAGCATACACACAACCTCTGTGTACAAGCCGAAATCATAAAAAGTTGGGATGAATCGGAAAATGCACTTTAACTTTTATTTGAGACAGTATGAACCTGCTATATTTCATGTTTTGTCTGATAAACTTAATTCTATTTGTTAATAAAAATTCATTCCTGCTGGCAGAGACACTGTAAATCTATATGCTAATGAAAATATCCAGTTCGTGTTAAAAGGAGGATAAAGAGAACAGTAAGTATAGCTGATTTTAAAGAAAAGGAAAATCAATATAAAAGAGTACATAAGTCAATAAATGGGACATTGGGAGCTCTGGAAACATCTCAGCCGTAGTTTGTTGGTTTATTTCCTCTACTTCCAATTTCTTTAATGAGGAAGCTAATTAGAACTTTGCTTGTACAAAGCAAACTGGATGGCAGCATTTATTCTTTATCCTGCCTTCACCATAAGAATTATGTAATTAATGAATAAATGAATAAAAGCATGAACAAAGCAAAGGAATGTAATACAATAATAGTAATCAATAAATACTGAATTAAGTGAAGTATAAAGACTGAAAATAAATAACTGAAAATAAAGAAACATTTTATAGGCACTGAGGCAAACAAGTCTTATTACTGGGACAGCGTTACAGAGACTGTGGGGGTGTCTGAAAGGGCTCCCGTAGGCTGATATAATATAATACAATACATAACTGCATAATGTAGTAATAAAATCAAATCAAAACAATACATACGATAATAATAAAGTGTACATCATTTGCCATTTCTTATTATTTTGAGTTTTGTGGCCATGGGCATACTGTATTAGTGAAAAAAAAAAAACACAAGGACTTGCAAAGGATCTTTATTTCTTGGGACCTTCACTGGTTCTGTGCGCCAAAAAGGCACCTCATTACACCTTACCCAATCTTAACATTTAGAAAGATGGTCTGGTTTTGCTTCACAGTTTCTTTTACCTCCAGGTTCTCATTTTTTTCACAGTATTGTCGGCTATGATCTTCCTAGAATGCCCGAACTTAGGAAGAGCATAAACAAGACTGAATTCGCCCCATCCATAGACACTTTGTCTTACTGTGGAATGATAAACACCCTGAAGTAATGTTATGGCCTTTTCATTTTCCTACTTTATGCATCTCTACAATTCACTTCTAAAGCCCTTGGACTTTCTGGGTACTTTGCGGGCAAAACAAGCTGCACTTTTGAAGAAGTCAATAGCCCAAATGTTACAGGGTTTCAAAAACTTTTCGGAAAGTTTAGCCCGAGTGTTGTTTAAATTAGATTATGAAGAACGTGCTTAAAATGATCACTTGGATGAAGATCAGACCGTGTTCAATAAGTAATTCCAAAGGGTTCACAAACTTCTTTCTTGCATTTGTATAAATATAAAAATATTTGTGTAATTCTTTCCATCTTGGAGTTGCAGAGCGTTGACATTTTGTATGACTAGTGCACATCGGCTTTTGGTTTGCTGAGGATGTGTTTATTTTATGAACATGCTGAGCTGCTGGCCAAGAAATAAACATATCTGTTATGATTCGTCTTTCAATTGCTGTCCATCTACAATCCTCTCTCTCTCTCTCTCTCTCTCTCTCTCTCTCTCTCTCTCTCCTACTGTTAGTGGAGTTCTCCCAACCCGCCGAGGCCTGGCAAGTTCTAAAGCCTGAGCTGGTGAATAATAGAACAAAGTCATGATGAGCCTTTAGAGATTTCATTGCTCTTCATGCCCCACCAACATGGATAGAGAGAGGGGGAGAGACTGAGAGAGAGAGAGAGAGAGAGAGAAAACATGTCTCTGTGAAAATGTAATGTATGGTCACATAGGATGCTTAAAAAACAATAAGACTTAACCGTGGGAATTAAGCAATGCACCTAAGCACAGGTAAGGGCAAGAAGGTAAAGAGGGTAAAATGTCAAAGGCAAATTTTAATGATCACTTATTGGAAATGATGCTTTAATAAAAGGGAAATAAAAAGATAACTCCTGTAATCCTGAATATTGATAGATCATATACGAGTAAGAATAGTGTTTACAAATTCATAGTACAGAAGTACATTCTAAGGAGCCATCTCACCACTGTGTCGAGATGTAGTTAGAAAATCGAAACTATCTGGTCCACTTACTAATCAATCCTCACAAACGCTGTTAGATCTAAACTACACATTCTACAAACACAACCTAAACCATTTCAGCAACAGCTTTGTAATGAGGGTAAAGTTGGAGTCATATAGACCATATTTCGCAAAGAATGTAATACCTAATATGGATAGTTAGTATATCAACACTGTGACTACTTAAATATAGCCCAGTAAACAGTTTCTTTTACTATTGCAACCTGGTTCTGTGGTAAAAAAAATACTCATTTACAAAGATAATGAAACAAATGCTTGGTCGTCTTAGTCCTGATCGGGGTGTAGATACTGATATGGGGATTATTTGATACAAAATACAATTGACAACATCAAATGTACAACAAGAGCAAGGTATCAACAATAGCAAACAAATGACAAGAGAAAGGAGCTGGCAAGAAGAAGGATAAGACCATTTCAAACCAAAAACGGCAATGAAATGACATGGTCTAAGAAACAAGATGTGCAATATGGCACGAACAAAACTGACGATAGCTAGAAAATAACACGAAGTAGGAAAAACAAGAGCAAATAAGAGCAAGGAGATGCAAAGAGCTAGGAATCAAGAGGAGCTAAGACACAATAAGAGCTAGGGAAAAACCAAGACTTAAGAAATGACAAAGCAGCAAGTAATCCACAAGATAAAGAATAAAAGCTAGGAAATGGCAAGAGCAAGGACAAAACACAACAAAAACAAGAGTAACTGAACAAAAAAAAAGACAAGAGCAAATGAGTGACAAAACGTGTAGGTAAACAGGAGCAAGTGTAGGACAACAACAAAACGACAAGAGGACGACAACAAAGTAGGACCATAAATAAAGGACAGAGAGGACAATAAATTAAAGACAAGATCAAGGTGATGACACAACAACAGCAAGGGAGTGCAAAATCTAAGAAACGGCAAGATGTAAGATATGACAATAAAAATTAAAGATCTAGGAAACGACAAGTTCTAAGTAATGACAAAAAAATGAAACAGCAAGATGTAGGAACTAGGAATCCACAAGACACCAGTAATAAAAGTGAGGAAATGACAGGTCCTAGGAATAACCAGAAGCAAGAAAACGACAAAGGCAAGGAAACAACGGGACCATGGAAACTACAAGAGCTAGAAATGCAGAAGATCAATATGATTTAAACTAGGAAGTGGCAAGACAACAACAAGAGTAAATGAACAGCGAGAGCAAAGAAACAAGAAAATCTATTAAAGGACAAAGAAAATAAAAGACAAGAGCAAAGTAATGCAGAGAGCTCGGAAACAAGAAGAGCAAGGACAAAATAAGGAGCAAACGCGAGAGAATGACAAAATCTAAGAAAGAACCAAGTGTAAGACATGAAAAAATAAAAATCGTGAGCTATGAAACAAAAAAGATCTAGGAATCAATAAGAGCAAATAAAGGATAAAAGCTAAGAACTTCTAGGAAACAACAGAGCCAAGGAAATGACATCCAATAAAGAAATTAACCACAGGAGACAAGGACAAGACAACAACAAGATTAAATGAACAAGAAGAGCAAAAGAAACAAGAAACAATCTATCAAACAATCAAAAATAGGAAACAACAAAAACTATGGCAAGAAAAAAAAGCCAGGTAACAAAAAGAAAAAAAAAACAGTAAAAGCAAGAAGGAACCACAGAAACAACAAGAGCTAGGCAATAACATGGGGCTACATGTTTACATTCGCAGCATTTAGCAGTTGCCCTTATCCAGAGCGACTTACAACTCATATAGTCAATACAGTACAATCCAAGCAATTGCAGATTAAGGGCCTTGCTCAAGGACCCAACTGTGGCAACTTGGCCATGGTGGGATTTGAACCCTGGACCTTCTAGTCCAGTACCTTAACCACTAAGCTACCACAGTCTAGTACATGCTTTAGAAATAACTTGGCAGAGCAAGAAAACATGGAAAGTGTACTCCTGCACAGGTAGTGAGTGTGAACATTTTTAAATGACCTGAAAACGAGGCTTATGTGACTCAAGAGCTTGACAGTTAACATTTGACATTGTGTTTTCTATTTGAAATCCATTAATTCATATTCATACCTTAATCATGCAAGGGCACATGGCAGGAAAAGAAGTGTAGCCAGGAGGGAACATGAACTAGCTCACACTGAAACTATTTACACACCAAATGAGCGAACGCATGTATTAGGAATGTGGAGTCCACACAGACATCGGGAGAACATACAAACTCCACACAGAAAAAACTGTGGAAACTGAGCGGGGGAACTGCGAACCTATGTTTTCAGGAGATTGTTTTCTCCTAATGTATAGTACTGAGCAAAAGCCTTCGACCACTAATGCAGTCATGTTTTAGCAATAGTATAATGACCATGATGTAGGAAAATGTTGGACATTTTATGCAGTATTAACAAAACTGAAAAAACGTAAACAGAAAAACAGCTTCTGTGACTGCAGTGGCAAGTACAGTATTTAGTGTGGCCTCTGCTGACACTTAGTTATGTAACATAAAGTACTAATACTTTGGTACAGGGCAGTATCCCGCTTTATAAAACTGATTTCATGATGGTAGCAGAATTAGATCTCCTCTCGAACCTTCTACTCGCAGCTAAAAACGACAAAGTATTTACAAGAAATGCTTTTCATGTTGGAGGGAAAATTAGTTTGAGGTGGCACGGTGGTCTCCTTACAGCTCAGAATAGAAGACTGAGCTCATTTTAGGTTAATTGGTGTTTCAAAATTGCTCTTAGTGTGTAAGTGTGTGCGCTCTATGATGGATTGGCAGCATGTCTATGGTTGTGCCTATGGCTTTCCCCTTATACCAATAGCTGGGCATCAGTTTTCCCGTGATCCTGACCAGGATTAAGCTGATAAGTTGTTCATGAATGATAGATTATTTGTATCAGGTGAAGTGTCGCTTATGCTTTAACAAAGAAACGGAAATAGTGCCATTTCAAATCCTCATCTAACCTCTAGGTTATAAATCAATACATAAAGCTGCAACATTAAGATTATTTATCAAACATGAAGCTTCTTCCGATAACATTTGTGATTATGATATCTTTGTTGTTTTTAAGTTACATTTCAGACCTGAAAGAATAAACTTCATAATTCCATCCAAAAATTCCAACTGCTTGCTTTTTATTAATAGTGTTTACTGATACTTACTTAATTTCGATACTTATGTCCATTTAATGCAAGGCAATTACTTTTTTATTCATAAATGCAGTAAATGGTAGATACTTTAAAGCAGCTCCGTCAAGATACCAAGTTGTCGTTTTTGGAAAAGGTAACAGCCAAGAAAGCACTTTGTTGGAAGGGGAGCAGGGTAAAAAGACTACAGTATGCTAAAGTTCACAAAGATCAGTGGAAAGGGGAGTGATGGAGTGATTATGGAGTGAGGAATCCACATTAGAAATCTTTGGGTCCAATCATTGATGATAAGTCATATTTAGTAATTATACCTCTGTGAAAACAACAAATCTACTGGTGGACTTTTGCACAGTTCTGTCTATTTAATAATAGGGACACAAGGCTCGGGTTGGCTGCTGGAGTTTCATGCTGCACATGGCATCAGTGACTGTTAATCAACTCTGTGCTCTTAACCCATAAGTAAGTAACTACATTTTCTCTTTTCTCTCTGAGGCAATGTTCCAGCACCTCACACTTAAATGTTCCTCCTCCTCAACCTCACTTCTGGTCTTTATTAACAGTAACTCCCTCCATCATTTAGTTATTAGGAGACAATGTGCTTCCAATAACTTGATCATGATCTTAAATCTATTTGGTAGTTATTTTGTATTTTATAACTAATTAAAATTGTATTATTCAATTAAATTGTATTATTTACTTAATTTTACTATTAATTATTATTATTATTCAATTCAAGGAGGTTTTGTCCCATTTTAAGTCTTCGTCCTCCCAAGGTTTCTTCCTTCTACTTTTAGAGAGTTTTTCCTTGCCATTGTCGCCCTAGGCTTGCTTAATTTGGGATTGGCCTTTTAAGATAATATAATGTTGTAAAGCTGCTTTGAGACAATGCTCCACTGTAAAAAGCGCTATAGAAATAAATTTGACTTTGACTTTTAATAGTAATAGTAATAGTAATAGTAATAGTAATAGTAATAGTAGACACATTTTCGGATATTTGTTTTATTGGATTACAGTCCTTGAACATGAATATTTCTTTTTTTAATTGAGCATGGAATGGCACAAATGCTTCGAGTTCCATAAACACTCATTTTTCTGTGATGCAGTTAGCAGTAAAAACAAGAGATGTTACTGCTGGGATACTTTTGATGTGGCTGGGAGACAGTAGACTCCTTTAAATAGCCTGGAATCATAGAAATCCTTCTCTATTGCTTAACTAGATTCTGAATTTATTTAGGAAATGATATCGTAAATGATGCTAACTGTGACTGACAGAACATAAGCCAGGATTTCAGAGGAAGAATGCTCCTGTAATGTGGCTGTCAATCAATCCTTCCATTCTAAGCAGACAGAAGGTTGAGGAAGGAGAGCCTAAAGGCACTGAAGGGCATGTGAGATCCGTAAGAAAGTGACGCTTACCTCAGCGTTCTTCAGAGGAACAAACAACACTTTGGACTTGGTTTGGTTTGATTGAACTTCTGGCAGCTTTGTCCTTTCATTGCCATTGAGCTGTCAGTCAAACGGGCTCAGCCACAAGCCTGTACCATGGGACCGCCTCAGGAACTAATCAATCTAATGTCCCATGGAGCCCATCCTTCAGAGAAAAGCACCTCGTGTATTAGCATTAATCACGTGATACACTGGGCTTTCTTTCTTGGCACTTGGAAGCTTCACCGTTTTGTTTTACTGAAGAATGTATTAGTCATCGATTTATTTTGGTCAAGTTATGTCAAATCAGATATATTTATAAACACTTTTTACAAGGAAGCATTCTCTGAAAGCAACAACTTTATAATATCTTAAAGGCCAATCCCAAATTGAGCAAGCCTAGGACAAGAGTGGAAAGGAGAAACTCCCTAAATGTTGTAAGGAAGTAACCATGGGAGGACCAAGACTCAAAAAGGAACCCATCCTCCTTGGGTGGCTTATATATTAATTAAAATAATTAAGTTATCCAATACACAGAGTCACTTAAGAGTCACAACTAACACAGCCTTGCAAGGTAATTGTGCCTTATAGTGCCAAAAGAAAAATGGGATTTGAACTCTGGACCTTCTGGTACCTTAACCACTAGGTTTTTAAGGCTGGTAAGTACTTTTTTGACTTCAGTTAACACATCAGCTCCTGAGGCTTAGTGGTAAGAGCCAGCTGCTGGAAAGATCTTCATGTGGACCTTGGTTTAAACCTTGGGCTGAGCGTGCAGTGTGAATGTTGGGTAGTGTGTTTACAGAAGCCTGAGATGGACTGGTGCATCGGTGTGTTTCTGTGCTTTTATGTAGCAAAAGAAAATACTTAATTGTTAATCACAACAAACCAGTCTTTACAGATCAATGATGCTGAGTATTGAATCAGTCCATCCTCAGCTCTGTTTTCGCTTTACGTTTCACCTTCCCAATTTCTACAGTGTGATTATTTGCTTCTTTTACACAACCTTCTCTAGAGCTCCATCTGTTCTCTAAGAGCATGAAAAATAAATGAGCCCACCACCCCCATCTCTAACCTGAGCGCTGGAACAATAAGACATCCTCCATATTGTGTTCCATATCCCAAGAAACCTCTAAACAAAACACAGACAAAGAAAAAAAATCAACTTTGAAGGAAAATCATGCTGCCAGGGTTCCTTTCAACAATATACAAGGCTGGCTTTCTCAGTACCTCTATGTTATTCCGAGAGCTCCTCCAAATATTTGGAGAGAATGAGGGGAGATAAAAAGAGCAGAAAACAATGAGGTCGTCCTGGTGTTGTGGCGTTCGTGGGCCCTGCCTCGTCCCGTCTTTGTGTTTGCTCTGGGTCTTTCAAACACACTTGACACACTCAAATCCAACGACCACGACTGACCACCGGCGCTCTTCAAGCAGCTTCGGCTGAGGCAAGATTTGTTCCAGCACTTCATGTCCTGGGCCAACTTCTTAGAGTTAGTAACTTATAGAGACCATCATTCAGATGAGTGGGTGATGGGGTTTAGTCTACTGTATGTGGTCATTATAGCATTGCTCAAACAACAAATCTATTGGTGGCC
The DNA here is from genome assembly GCA_034779995.1 of Parotocinclus haroldoi. Classification (NCBI taxonomy): domain Eukaryota; kingdom Metazoa; phylum Chordata; class Actinopteri; order Siluriformes; family Loricariidae; genus Parotocinclus; species Parotocinclus haroldoi. Next base: position 9,754 of record JAUZST010012512.1, read on the forward strand.
TAAGACTTTTGCAATAAGTACTGTATAATGAAGGTTTAATGGCAACTCAATATGCTTCTAAAACCTCACCTGACCAGAGGCGAGACACAAAGGGTAGAGTGGTGAACCAACCCAGTACATACGGGTTATTAAGGAACCTCACTCCTGGGTCCCGTTCTGGTTCTGACCAACACAGCTGCATGAATGTCAAGATCAAGGTCGGATTGTTAACATAACATCTGTCTCTGTGCCCAGCTGGTGCCCACCCGCATGGGCAGGAACAACCTTAGACAGGGCGCCAATCTGTCATAGGGCACACATACACAGTCACACACTAAGGGCCACTTCAGAGACACAAGTTAACCTAACAAGCATGCCTTTGGACTGTGGGAGGAAACCGGAGTACCCGGAGTAAACCCACACAGACACGGGGAGGACATGCAGACTCCACACAGAAAGGACCCAGACCGCTCCACCCTGGGATCGAAACCAGGACCTTGTTGCTCTGAAGCAGCAGTGCTACCCACCGAGCCCCCGAGTTGCAGCTTATTTTTATATAACTGGGCTTATTCTTTAAACGAATAGGCTACATGTGAGTGTATACCCTAAGCATGATGCCCATGCATCACAGGGCAGGGTAATGACTGCAGTGCTAGGACCAAGTGCACATTTGCAATGTTTTTCACTATTCCTTAACTTACTAAATATTTGTGTAATGGACTCACAAACTGAGTCATTTTGAATTTTAATTCAATCTGTATGAGCATTTGGATTTATAATTATTCATGGGATTTTCCATTCGGAAGTATTCCTCACTTCTGGTTGTATTTTTGTGCGTTTGTTTACACTGTCTGTTTAATGGGATGTAAACACACCTCTAGTCTGGACAGGTCTCCGACTCACCTGCCTCCACAGACGAACAGAACAATGGAAGCAACACTAGCAATTAGCATGCCTTACCTTAATCACCGACATTTCTGCAGCTGTGTTAGCCAATTATAAATTCAAAACAGATCATGAACATTATCATCTGTAATTGTGGGGTCATAAAGAAAAACATCTGGATGCACAAATGATGGGATCGTGTGCTGAAGATTAATTCTATTTAGTTTAGTTATACTGGCCTGAATATGCAATACTCTGCATGAAAGTATTTTTGTATTAGACGTTCTTCTGCATAAAAAATTTCCTAATATTAAGTCAATGATGACAACTTTTTGGCATTTACAGATTATTGATAATTTTATTTACATGATTAAAAAAAAAACCAAAGCAAACAAACACAACAATTATCCACAGACAAAATTGTGTTAAATTATAAAATGACAAATGTTTGATTTGATAGAGTTCACTAAACTCTGCTCTTTATATAATAATAATAATAATAATAATAATAATAATAATAATAATAATAATAATAATAATAATATGTAAAATAATAATAATAACAACAACAATAGTAATAATAACAATATTTACAATAACAACAACAATTATAATAATAATGATAATAATAATAATAATAATAATAATATTTACAACAATAACACATAATAATTATAACAACAACAACAACAACAACAATAATAATAATAATAATAATAATTATATTTATAATAATAATAATAATAATAATAATAATAATAATAATAATAATAATAATAATAATAACGACAATAATAA
>JAUZST010012513.1:0-11413 GCA_034779995.1 Parotocinclus haroldoi
AGAGAGAGAGAGAGAGAGAGAGAGAGAGAGAGAGAGAGAGAGACAGAGAGAGACAGAGAGAGACAGAGAGAGACAGATAGATTGAGAGAGAGAGAGAGACAGACAGACAGAGAGAGAGAGAGAGAGACAGAGAGAGACAGAGAGAGACAGAGAGAGACAGAGAGAGACAGACAGAGGGAGAGAGAGAGAGAAAGAGAGAGAGAGTAAGAGAGAGAGAGTGAGAGAGACAGAGAGTGAGTTGTTTTCCTACGCTCAAACACTGTCAGGTCACATCTCAGGACTGTCCCAACAAGGAGCAGGGATCATCCCGCCGCCCTGCCCCCTGCCGCTGTGCCCCCATTTTTGGGTCAAGACCAAGGCCAGGAGTAGTGAGGACCGAGACCAGATTAAGAAATCGCACGAATGAACAGAAGAAAGTTTTAAATAATTCATCTACGGCTCGACATTTCCGGGAATTGGTACCAGAATCCCACCAAGCCTGACCCAGGTAAGCCAAACCCGGGGATCGAGGCTGGGGCAGACGCCACTGGCTGTCTCAGCTGTCCCCCCCAAAAGCGTCAGCAGCGCCCTGCAGTCCCACCCAACGAAGGCGACGTGCCTAGACGGGCATTTTGGGCCCCACAGATCTAGGGCCCATGCCCAGATGATATCCTTCCGATTAAACAATCAGCGGTAAGAAGTCGCGGTCCTTATTGGAATTTGGTTGGACAGATCCCGAAGGAGGTCATGACCCGCTCAGGTGTGCACAGGCAGGGCTTCTTATATGAACAACAAAAAGAGGAATCCTATCTGATTTGGAAGGTGAAGGAGCTCACATGCTCTCGCACTCCGAACCTTTCACGATGGACAAAAACACTTGTTTAAGGGGAACAAAGAGCTCACTTTAGACTTTAGAGCTGGTTTAAAAGCAGAAGAGGTGCCTGAGAGGTAAAATGGCTGATGGAGGACTGAATGAACACGAACAGCAGAGCAGAGCAGAGCAACGAGAGAGGAGAAATCAAACCAGAACACGAACCGGAGCCGGTTTTTTTTGTTTTTTAAATTAATGGACGCTGCAGCAACCAAGCGTCTAGAGACCAGTTCAAAGCCGAGGACCGTGAGCCAAAGCACAACTCGGGACGCCGCGCGAACGAGCCGCGAGCCACGCTGTTTTAAAAGTGGCCAAACTGAAAGGTTTTAAGACACTGGAACCTCCCAAACCTTGGTACTTGGTGTCGATCTCTCGCAGCAGCGAAACGTTTCTCTGAATGTCCAGAGGAAGAGACTCCACACACTCCAGATAATCCTCCACATAGCTCACCAGCTGGGATTTCTCCACGCTCGGGTACTGCCCTAACATCGTCGGAGGGACGCATTAACCGGTCAAACGAGCGCAAACGCTGAAATTAAGCCGAGTTCGAGGCTCATACGGGCTGAAGAGGCGCCGAGGTTCCTGGGCTTCCTTTCCGGGAGAATTCGTTACAACTCCCCTCTAACAAAACTGCCCCCTGGTGCGCATGCGCAAACGCCTCCCAAAGCAAGTTGCCGCGTTTAGGGACGAGCCCTGGAGGATTCGATTCATCTGAGTCGACTCTCCGGATCGGCCAGCATTTTGGTCTGGGTTTTTTTTTTTGTTAGATTTTTTTTACCCCGTTTTCTTTCAATCTCAGCCCAAATCGGCTGAATGTCAAATTTATGAGGGTTTCGCGGACTGCAACCATTCCAATATCCAACCTTAGGTGAGGGTCTATCTAGGGATTTGTTGATATTTAGGCTCGTTTGTTCACAGTTCACTTTAATGCCTCGCGCAGACGTTTCCACCTCACCCTTACGTTTATTTTGTTCCAGTTTAATTTTGGTATAGGTGTATTAAAATAAGCCTAGGTTCACAGGAGGTAGATTAAGCTCCGGAGTGCTGAAACTGAAGCTGTTCTATTTAGTTGTTCCTCATTCTGTACACGGATTCCACGAAAATGTTGATCAAAACGTCGTTTTGTTGGTTATCCAAACGAATGAATGAACAGCCCGTGAATCTAACCGTGTTTTTTTTTTTTTATCTTAGCGAGTCAAAAGAGTCAGTACGTTTACAAAGATTCACTCGCGAAGAATCGACTCCCCACTCGCGATTCACTACAAAGGACCCGTGTTTTTTAGGAACTGCACGCGCTGCCTTGGTCGGTTGAAAACGAAAGAGCAGCTTTTAATGTTTTAATCTGTTCAGATCAGCGTAGGGCAGCAGAAGGTAGTAGTTATTATTTTTTTTTTTTAAAGATGTGACGCTATTCCGTATTTAAGTATTTACAGCATCATGGGGGCGTTCGGGAGATACAATATAAATAGTGCATTTTATATTTCATATTGATTATTAAGTAACGGTGCGCTTAGCAAATGCACTCGGGACTTCACGACTTTCGTTAGATGACGTTCAGACTTTCCTGTAATAATAAATGTACTTCTGTGGTTTAAAATCAACTCATGAAGCACCGGCGTATTCGGACAAACAGGAGTAGGAGGAGCTTATTTCAACCAATCAGATTGTAGCAGCAAACAGCCGGGGTGCAGGATTTTGTAGGGTGAAGTTTTGATACAACACTTAAAATAACAGCAAAGTAAAGTGAAAAAGAAAAGATATACTGTACGAAATGTTATTATTATTATTATTATTATTAATATTATTATTGGTATAATTATTAATATTATTGGTGTTATTATTAATATTGGTATTACTGGTATTATCATATTTTTTTATTATTGGTGTTATTAGTATTTGTGTCATTATTACTATCATTATGATTATTATTGGTATTATTATTTTATTCTAATTAATATTATTATTAGAATATATTATTATAATAATTATTATATTTATTATTATTATCATCATTATCATTAATATTATTATTATTAAAAATTAAACTGAAAATGACCACCAAAAATAAATAAATAAAAGCATAATATACTGCTCTTCGAGATTTTTGTGAGCAGCAAAACAATAACCAATAACAGTGATCAGTTTAAAATACATATAAAAAGCACACACACACACACACACACAAAGACCCAATAAATCTAATACTAACAATGTGCAAGTTTAATTAAATAAAAAGAAGAGCAAATAAACAAGCAATAGTGATACCAAAACAATATCATGACAAAATAAATACATAAAAATGAAATGAAAACAGTGGCATGACTCAACAACAAAATGACAGTATAAAAATAAAACAAAAGTTAAAATCATAGAAAATAAACTTTATCGACGTAAAGCAGAGGACACTGGCAATAACGGCAATATATTCAAATACATCTGAAAATAAATTAAAAAGTCATACAGTTGCATCAGAAAAAAAACAATAACAGGGATATTAATATTATTAATTAGAATGATAAAATCGTATCTGTATAGTTACACTACTGACTCCAATAACAATATCAATACTAGGACCTAATAATTAAATAAAAAAGTTTATTTTTTTTAATACACGTCACTACAATGACGTTTGACGCTGACGAGTGACGTATGAGAGAAGAAAATGAGCGCATTCTGAGACTGAGCCCCGTTCCGTTACAGTAGATCGATCCTACAGCACCTGCATTCCTATTGGTCTGACCAACGTGACCTGAAGTAACCTGCTCGGTCAGAGATGACGTCTCAGCAGAGGGCGTTACCGTTTCAGGCTCATGAGCTGCACCGAGGCAGAACATCTCTGTTCAGTGTCCGGGGACTTTCCCCTAAGCATGTGCGAGAAACGCGTTCTCCGTTCGTAACTTAGAATACAAGTATTCAGACATGCGCAGTGTAATTCATGAGAAGGCGGGGTTTATATACACCGACTGTTCTATAGCTTTCCTGATGAGGGTAGATGAAAATATCTCGATACATCACAATTTAAGGTTTATAAACCGATACGATTCATAGATTGGAAAAATATCCGATAAACAGTCTTAGATTTAAGTCTTACTCTTGTCGTTATACTTTAAATCAGTAGCACGAGCAGGGTTCTCGGATCACAGGTGGCCACGTGACGACAAGAGCAACTCTGATTGGCTGCTAGGACCGAGGCCAAAATAAATTGAACTAAACAATAAATACAAACGTAACGATGGAGTGAAAAAGATACGAGGAACACAAATACACCACAATAATATATTTAATATTCAGTAATAATTAAATAAAAACAAGTAGACAGCAAAACCAAAAGTTTAAACTAAAGAAGCAATGTATAAATACATATAAATACATGAAATAAAAAGGAGAGGGTACTGAAACAATGAAATATCCCCTCATTTCTGTGACACAACAAAGTAACTACAGGAATATTAGGATTTAATAAAGTTTTCATACGAACGGAATGCACAACAAAGTCGCAACAACGTAAGAGCGATAGAAAAATTAAACTTTAAATAACAACAAACAAAAGAAAACAATACCACGACTAAACCACGTGAAAACAACAATACTGTCAAGTAAATAAAGTTTAATTAAAAAAAACATCTTAACAAAACAACGGCAACAATATAAAGACACAAATAGACAGCAAAGCCATTATATATATAATATATATATATATATAACAACGGCAAAATAAAGATTATTCTAATTAAAAATACACACCCTATCAAGATATAAAGTTGAAAACAAGACAGTCAACGAAACAACAGCCGCTATATATTGAATCAATAATTATCCCCCCCCCCTAAAAAAAAAAGCTTGAACAACAGCGATATACAGATTAAACAAAAATAAAAATGTTATAATAAAATAATAACGCATTTTTTGTTCTGTCAGAACCACAAGAACATGTGAGCCGAAATAACTGAAAGATTACATTAAAGTAAAATTAAGAAAACTACAGCATGGTTCAGTGGCAGACGGTGATGATAGTTGTTGTTATTATTGTTAGTGTTTGGATGATTATTATTGTTGTTGTTTGTTGACAGATGTGCTTTTGTGTTCCTGTTCCCAGTAGACATTTTCTCATGCTGACACAAACCCTCCATCTAATGATCACCCTCTGTATGAACTGGTCATGCGTTGTTACCATTGTCATTATTATTATTATTATTATTATTATTATTATTATTATTATTATTATTAACTCTGGTGGTTTTTATGCTTTGTATAAGGTTCTGTTTATTCAGACTCCAGCACTGCCCAAAAAAAAGAAAGGAGGAAAAAAAAGCATGAAACCTGATCCGGTGTAAACAATCTGCTCATGCTGTGATTATAAAGGAATGAAGGGAGGAAAGAAAGCAGGGAGAAGAAAAACAGAGCAGGACAAGACTCGCAACTTCTCAGCAACAGCACGTGAGAGAAAGGTAGGACTTTATTACTACATCTCTGACTTTTGCATTTTAAAACAGAGGGTTCTTTAATCGCTGGCTCCATTTACAGAGGTTAAGACTTTTACTGTTCATGATGTCTATAAGGAAGAGTTTTTTTTTTTAATTTATGGAGCATATTTCAATGCCATTACACAGGATGGAGACAAAATGCAATCTGAGCTTTTACTACTGTAACATTTAAAGCAATGCGAAGACATTTTGGCCAGCGGATCAAAATCCGACCTTTAGTGCTCGCGAGCTTACAGACACAGAATTAAACACGCGCGAGACGTTTAAGAATACATTACCCTTAACTGGATGTATCCGGATTAGGATCTGGATGAAACTGTTCTAATGTGGACTCGGTGACGACCGGAGATTAAGATTTTTTTTAGTGTATTCGAAATGTTAATGGAGAAGTTCTGCACATTTAAAGAAGAGCGAGAGCAAAGCGTCGGTCAATTGGGGTCTCTAAAAGTGTGTCTGCGTGTGAATTTAGGATTGCAGATCAGGGTTGATCTCCGCGGTTGGCCTTCATATGAACATGAGAGTCAAAGCGTTCAGTGCAAAGAGTATTTGACTCAGATCGCTGGCCTGGACGGGACTGTGGTGGCTAAGGTACTGGTCTGTGGACCCAATGGTCCAGGGTCCCTGCTAAGCTACATCCGTTGGGTCCCTGAGCCAGGGCGTCCGATCAGGGATATCTGTTAGATGACTGAACGTGGCTGGAATTTGCAAACGAGATTTTCTTTTCAGCTCGTCACCGTTTAAAAAAAAAACATGACCATAACTGGGTTTTAGTGGGTTTCGTACTGTGTTTACTGGTGTCTGAGCAAACATAATAACGTCCAGTCCCAGGAGAAAACGTAATGTCAGATGTGGTGGTCAAGCTGCGAGCTGCTCAAACGGCCATCAAAAGAATTTACGAATTTACACCTTTTCCCTGAAATCTGAGAGTGTAACTCTAAACCTGTTTGACTGTAAGCTTTTATCGTTTGACCAGGAATGGTTTCTGTGGGAAAACATCGTGTAAAACGTCGTCCCTTCGCCATCGTGTTACCATCGTCTTCACGTTTTACTTGGACCGAGACGCTCACTTGTTTGCGGTTAATCTATAGAAATCTTTCTCCAGGTGTGAACGAAGGGACGTACGACTCGGGTTTGTATCGCCGCCATTTATTGGGCGACACGTGCAAATGAATAAATGTCATTAACACAGAAGAGGATGAAATACTAGATCGCGTTCAAAGCCGAACCGTAATCTGCGGTCGGTATCGTTAAACAGTTGAAGAACGCTCGGGACTGTGGTGGCCTAGCGTTTAAGGTACTGGACCATGGACCAGAATGGCCAGGGCTCAAATCCCACTTCTGCCGCTATTGGATCATTGAGCAAGGGTGCTTGAGTGTCAGATTGTGTAACTTGTACGTTGCTCTGGGCAAGAGCGTTTTAGGTACTGGACTGTGAAACTGATGGTCCTGGGTTCGAATCCCACCTCTGCCAAGCTGCCACAGTCAGGTCCCTGAGCAAGACCCTTAACCCATTGAAAGACTCTATGAGTTACGGTCAGCGACCCCTGAGCTCGTTTGGTTTGGCTCGTTTGGCCAAAGCAGCCTGGTCTCGTTAAAACAGCGAGGTCACAAAGCCGTTGTTATGTTTTAAGCCGTCCCGAGTGAAGATAAGCAGGTAATCTACGTCCCCGATCCTCGCCGTCCGAACAGAACGATCCCTGCTTTATCTTTGTTTGGCTCTGTGTCACGTGACGAGACCAAACTTAATCTGCGGCCTTCCACAGGGTGATAGGACTTGGATTTGTTAATAAATGCTTAAGAAAGACACAGACGTGCAGGACCATCCGAACCTGGCCTAGACGGGGGAGATGGTTCCTATTCTAATGCGAATGCTATTTCTGTATAGAACTAATTCTGCCCTCGTGGGATTTATATTGCTCTCTGTAGACCGTGGGGAGGCAGAAGTTCAAGCAGAGCCCGTGACCTCCCATTGCTTGGGTTGTAAGATCGTTTTAGTTGTGCTGTTAGGCCTGGGAAATCGATTTTTACATCTCCAAAGCTCCCAGTTTGCGCCTGAATGTAAACAAAAGGATCTTCAGGTCGTCCTGTGTGATGTCAGCAGGAGCCTCGTCCTTGTTCGGCGCGCTTTGCGTTCGGGGAACAGGCCCGATAAGGACGGCGAGGTCTTCTGATTTTCGACCGTAAACAAGCTGGGGCTCCGTGGTGGATCTAGCGATAGAACTATTGTTTATCTATTCCCGTTCTTATCGGAATTTACAGATAGGGAAGGTCAAGACGTACTCGGGTCCGGAGCCATGGTTTATTTTTTTCTTAATGAGACACGGCTCGATCACAAGGGACCTCTGAGGTTTAAGACGTCTTGATCCTTGTCTAGCGCTTTTCATAAACCCAGAGACGCAGAGCATCGCTAAAAAAAAACAGCCACAAAAAACCGGTGGACGTGGGCCAAAGCAGTGCAGGGATTTGGGGTTGATGCAGATTTTGTGCAGGTGTCAAGATTAGATTTGAATAAAAAGAGAGAATAAGAAAAGCAAAAAACGTTGGATCTGCAGGTCTACCGGTTTAATCCTGAACCATGAATTAAGAGGCCGTCGTTTCGCTTGTCATTTTGTTTGACAAGATCCAAACTGTTTCTTGTTTATTTCTTCTTCAGGAGGATCAACCCCACCATGCTCTACACCCCGGCCGTCTTCCTCCTCTGCCTGGTGGCCAGCGCCACGCCGTACGACGAGCCCGAGTACCCGCCTGAGCACGGCTCGTTCAACGGGGCCCTGTATGCCACCTGCAGGATGACGCCCAACACCAAGCTCGATCCGGGCCTGCCCAAAGTGTACGGCCAGGTCCTGTTTAAACAGAGCGGCCCACAGGAGAGCCTGGAGGTGATCTTCAGGCTGCACGGCCTCCCACCGTCCACCACTCAATCCAGGGCCATCCATATTCACCAATACGGCGACCTGAGCGAGGGCTGCAGCTCCACCGGGGGCCACTACAACCCGGCGGGAGTCGACCACCCGCATCATCCGGGAGATTTCGGGAACTACAAAGCCCCCAACGGGAAGATCCGCAAGTCAACCAAGTCCAAAGCCACTCTCTACGGCAGGGTTTCTGTGCTCGGGCGGGCCGTGGTGATCCACGAGAAGGAGGACGACCTGGGCCAAGGTGGCGACGCGGGGAGCCTGCTGCACGGTAACGCCGGGGGGCGACTGGCCTGCTGCGTGATCGGAATGAGCGGCCCGACGCTGTGGAACAAATATAAGCAATGAATGAAAGCGTAGGCGAGAGTTTACACAGGTTCTGCACGTTCCTTTTCGCACGTTTTCTCAGTGAGCCTTAGCCTGTCCTAAATCTGTGACGGGAACGTGATGTTTATTTTGTGAAGTGTTGGAATTGGTTCGACTTGCTAATAGCTGATGAATTTGTTTGTCTTGCTCCCTGTTTTTCGCTCGGAACGTCGACAGATCGTCACATTTGACCCTGAAGACTGTTCACAATAATCACAGAAAGCCTAATCACTCATAACACCACTTAATATCAGAGACGGAGGGATGTTTCGCCTTGCCCGGAAACTCAGCCTTCACACTTCACACACTGTGCTGCACGCATTTTTAAAAATGATTTTCTGTTTGTTCACGCTTTGCCTGTTATTGTATTCCTGTACACTGCAAACTCTACGTTTATTAAAGAGTGTTGAACCGAAACACGCTCACTGGACTTTATTGACAGCTTTAAATATAACGTTTTATTAGCAAGCATTCAACAGGGCACTGAAACTAAATCCATCGCATCAAATCAGGTACATTATTATTTCATTACAAGGCCAGTAAACAGCACAAAGATATATTATTTATTAGATTTATTAATTTATTAGATTATTATATTTTATTATTAAAACGCATTCATGCTCTCAGCCTCTTGCATTCATGTTCATTAACGTATATTTATATTTATATGATACATTTCCGATGTTACTTGAGTGTACTGATGCTGGTACGACCGATAAATCGTCACAACCCGAATCAATACGATCCTAAACGGCCAGGTTCCGAGGGATGCCGATCTTTGCCGAGCGTTCCCGAATGCTTGATACTGGACTCTGGCGCCCCCTGTGTGCCAGTGCGGTATTGCCTGGAGACGGAGTGAGAATGGAGGAACTCGCTGTAAAACTCAGTGCGGATGGGATTCAGAAAAAAGTGCTTTCTCCCGGAAAGGGAGACATTCCGCTGTTTATAGAAGGCACGAAGGTAAAATATAGAAACATCCGATATTAATTCGAGATGAACCCAGTTGCTGTTTAACCGTCTCTAACGAGGGCAAGCTAACAAGCTAGGAAGCTAACCAATAGCTAGCGGAGTTTGGCCTTGTGTCTTGTTTACATTAACTTATTTATTACTGTTCTCTATTTATGTATGTATTTATTTATTTTTTGGCTCATTTTAAACGGCGTTTATTCTGTTGGCGAGTTTAGCGACGTTTTAAGGCGAGATCAACAAGTTAGTGATGTGGCTTGGGGGTTAAGAGATACGGGTGGGATTTTTATTTATCCGGAGCGGAGTTTTATTGTTAAATGTAATCCGCTATGTAGAAGCTTCTGTTTGCATAAAATGTAATTATTGTTTGTGATTAAAGACGAACAGGAGTTTACAGAATGCATATATCGAACTGTTTGTATTGTACAGGTTGTTTTTTGTGCGGCTTTTGCAGAAATACGTCAGCAGAAACCTGAAGCAAAGCGAGTAAATCATTTTTTAAAAAAATCATTCAAATGTAAAAAATATACATATAAGATAAAAAAAATATTCCAATTAAAAACATAAAATATAAAGTGTTACAAAAACTGTATAATAAAAAACGCGTTCTATTTCCGTTTAATAAGCCTGTTTTTTTTCCCTGAAGCGCGCGATAATTAACATTATTTAACTAGAACAGTTTAATGACATAAAACTGATATATATTTTTAGAACTTATAAACGTTTACGATCATTATTATTACTGTCATTATTCTTATTTATTTTTAATACTAATTATTTAACATTTAATGATTTGTTATTGATTTATTATGACGATCAGTAGCATGAATAATTTCCGTCACCACGATTTAATATAATTATATCAGTATTTTATCACTGCTATTAATATTATTGATATTATTATTATTTATATTCATGATTATTACTTTAATTTAATTAGTTATTATTTATTTAAACATTAATATTTATTATTTCTTACTATTATCATGATTATTAGTATTTTTTCTATTGTCTCTATAATTTAAAATAATTCTATTATTACTATTTATGACTATTATTAGTGTAATTTTTTATTTCCTTTATTGATTATTATTATTTTGTTAATTTTATTATTATGTTTATTATTTAAACATTAATATTTATTATTTATTACTATTATGATGATTATTAGTATTATGTTTTTATTATCACTATTTAAAATAATTATATTATTACTATTTATGACTGGAATTATTGTAATTGTTATTTATTTCCATTATTTGAGTATTCATTAATTATTATTATTTTTATTATTGAAATTATTTTGTCCATTATTTGTTTATTAATTCAATTTTCTTTATTTTGTCAATTTTATTATGTTTATTATTGATTTAAACATTAATTTCTTACTGTTGTGATGATTATTAGTATTATTTACCTTATTGTCACTACAATTTAATATAATTCTATTACTACTATTTATGACTATTATTATTGTAATTGTTATTTCTTCCATTATTGATTTATTTATTTTTCTTTTATTATTTTGATAATTTTATTATTATTATGTTTATTATTGAGTTAAACATAAATATTTATGATTTCTTAGCAATGCAGTGATTATTGTTACTATAATTTAATACAATATTATTATTTGTTACTTTCATTTATATCACTTGATTATTATTTATTCATACTATTGATATTATTATTTCTTATTCTTATTAATAATATTATTATTATTTATTGTCGTTATTGCAATATTGTCTTGCTGATCTCCGGTGTGTGTGTGTGTGTGTGTGTGTGTGTGTGTGTGTGTGTGTGTGTGTGTGTGTGTGTGTGTGTGTGTGTGT
>JAUZST010012514.1:0-11412 GCA_034779995.1 Parotocinclus haroldoi
TTGTAAGTTTTTCTCCTCTTTGCATCTTCTCTGAATAGTCACAGCATGGGAGTCTCAAAACAACTTTCAAATGACCTATAAACAAAGATTGTTCACCTTCATGGTTTAAAGGAAGGATACAGAAAGCTATCTCAGAGATTTAAGCTTTCAGTCTCCACTGTGAGAAACATTGCGAGAAAATGGAAGAAAATGGAAGGCACAGTTCAAGTCACGGCTCGAAGTGGCAAACCAAGAAAAATCTAAACAGAAGCAAAGGATGTTGTGAACAGTCAACCCACAGACCAGCACCAAAAACCTACAACATCGTCATGCTGCTGATGGAGTCACTGTGCATCGTTCAACTATTCAGTGCACTTTACACAAGGGGATGCTGTATGGGAGAGTGATGCAGAGGATGCCTTTTCTCTGCCCACATCACAAACAAAGCCTTTGAGGTATGCTAAAGCACATTTGGACAAGCCTGCTTCATTTTGGAATAAGGTGCAGTAAAATGTGGTGGTGGTTCCATCATGCTGTGGGGTTGTGTGGCCAGTACAGGGACTGGGAATCATGTTAAATTTGAGGGACGCATGGATTTCAATCAATATCAGCAGATTCTGGAGACCAATGTCCAGGAACCAGTGACAAAGCTGAAGCTGCACCAGGGCTGGATCTTCCAACAAGACAACAACCCTAAACACTGCTCAAAATCTACTAAGGCCTTCAGGCAGAGGAACAAGTACAACGTTCTGGAATAGCCATCTCAGTACCCAGACCTGAATATTTTTGAAAATCTGTGGTGTTACTTAGAGAGAGCTGTCCATGCTCGAAAACCATCAAACCTGAATGAACTAGAGATGTTCTAGAGAAAGAATGAAACAAAGTAAGAATGGTCTAAAATACCTTCAGCCACAATCCAGACTCTAGAAAGGAGGATCTACTAAATATTGAGTTATGGATTTATTCATACATATTCATATTATTGCACACTTTCTAAATCATATAAACTGTATAATCATACTATGATTACCTTTTTCTAAAACATGAAACAATTGAAAGATATTCCTCCAAGAATGGTGAATCCATAATTTCTGTCAGGGGCTGTAGACTGTCAATAAAAATACATTTATCACTATCACAGTTAGTTGATGTTGATGCAGAATACAAGCTCCTCGGCCATATGGAAATATTTCAGAAAAGCTTTATCTCTGTTACGATACATAAATGTGGTACCGGTAGCAAACTGGTTATTTTCATTTAGTCTTAAACCCAGTAACTCTGGAACTTCTGGGTTGTGTCACTCTAAAGATGGCTGCATAGGGGAAGGAATAATATTGTATTCAGTACAAGATAATAGCTCCCAAAACTCTGAATTTACTATTTGAGCAGTTTAAACGGAGAGGAAATTGAAGTAGAGATGGATACTAGGTTTAGAAAAAAAAATGTTTACAACACGGTGGCAAATAGGGAGAACAGACCGTCTCTGTAGCAGATATCAGCGATGGTGAGGGAGAGGCAAACTCTCAAGACACGGTATATATGGGCATAATTTTTAAAGAATTCCATCAGGACAGTAAAAACAACTTCCTTTTTCCTTGCTGGACCTGTAGATCCTCATCTATCACACCAAAAGTTGGGGCAGTATATCGCTTCACACCAAAGGCAGAACTGAAGCACTCACCGTGAGGTCTCCATGCTTGAACCTGATATTGTTAGATCCCAAACAGAACCTGGATTAATTGTGAAATATGATACTGCTTTAGTCCATAGCAGTCCAGGTTTCCAATTAGGGAGTTTTCCTTTCCACTGTCTCCCTAGACTTACTTAAATTGGAATTGGCCTTTTCAGATGTTTTAAAACTGCTTTAAGACAATGTTCCATTCCATTGTAAAAAGCAATATATATATATATATATAAGTGAATATCATTTGACTTGAACTTGATCTGTGGTGGTCCTAATCATTAGAGAACAGAGTAAAGGGGACAGATAGACTGTTTGGATCATGGAGCGGTACCTAATAAAAGTATAGATACTTTTTCAAGTTTATTTAATTCAACACTTAATTTATTACTTAAGCAAAACACATTTCAATAGCATAAATGGGCTAGCGTCTGAGGAAGTGTACCAATTTATCAAACATTTCACACGTCAGCATACGAGAGTACATACCTACAGCCCCATCAGGTGGTGCTATCTTCATTGGGTAAGGAGGCACATGAGCAGTGTCTAGTCCACCATCCTTGCATGGGCATGTGAAGGGGATCCGCTCCTGATTGCAGGAAAACTTAATGAACTTACAGAGCTCGTCCTGTGTGAACATCTCCAGGGCTGTCCAAAAAAACTGTATATGCGGATCTGTCTCCATCAGACCCACTTGGTACATTGTGTGAGCCTGAAGAAATAATGAAATAATAAAGGATAACATTTTTAATATGTTCTTAGTGAAAAGGTCAGGTTGAATATACCTCCTTTATTAGAATTAACACTTAAATGTTTTCACTCTTTCTTTCATTGCAGCCATTTGCTAAAATCAAAAAAGTTCATTTTATTTCTCATTAATGTAAACTCAGCATCCCATCTTGACAGAAAAAAACAGACGTATAATTCTTTGTAAATTTATTTAAAAAAGAAAAATCACATGAAATATCACATGGTCATAAGTATTCAGACCCTTTGCTGTGACACTCATATTTCACTCACAAGCTTCATTTCTTCTTATCCTTCTTGAAATGGCTCTACTCCTTCATTGGAGTCCAGCTGTGTTTAATTAAACTGATTGGACTTGTGGCACACAACCTGGGCGTGACTATGGACGACCAATTATCCTTTTCTTCCCACATTGCTAACGTCTCTCGGTCGTGTCATTTCCTTCTTTACAACATCAGAAGGATCCGTCCATTTCTTTCCACAGAGGGAACACAGATTCTGGTTCAGTCCCTTGTCGTTTCATGACTGACTACTGTAACTCTCTCTTAGCGGGACTACCTATGACCGTTATCTGATCCTTACAGATGATCCAGAATTCAGCTACAAGCCTTGTGTTCAATGTTCCCAAGTTCACACACACTAAACCCCTACTCCACTGGCTCCCTGTAGCTGCTCGTATCAAATTTAAAACTGTGATGCTTGCCTACAAAGCTAAAAATGTACCTGCACGCTTCTACCTTGCAGCACCTATCACACCCCGCACTGCACCTCACTCACTAGCACTGCTCGACTGGTCTCTGAGGGGACGAGGAAGGCATTCATCTAGACTCTTCTCTGTTTTGGCTCCTAAGTGGTGGAATGAACTTCCCCTCAATGTTTGAACAGCTGAGTCTCTGCCCATCTTCAAACATTGTTTTAAGACCCATTTATTCCGCACCTACCTCCACTAAAACCCCCACCCTTGTCCTTCTATCTCTAAAAAAAAACACACACAACTTCTACAGTTTCAGAGGTGTATTCTTGTTTAGATTCCTTGTTATTAAGAATGAATTATGTTACTGATGTTACTAAGTCTTAAAGCACTTTTGTAAGTTGCTTTGGATAAGGGCGTCTGCGAAATACTGTAAATGTAAATGGCAAAGAAAGATTTCATAGGATGACACCATTCCATTTATTAAAAGCGTTGAGTTTCCAAGTTCAACACTGTATTCGTTCACTGTTTACTTCTATTACACAGATCTGCCTTATTGCTCAACCTTATAGTTCAAAAGTCAGAGCAGCTGATTGTTGCAAAGTTTGCGTTAGTCATCTTCTAATCCTTCATCAGTGAACACAGGACGATGCCTACAGGATGCTGGTTGCTGGACATTTTTTGGTAGGTGGACTATTTTCAGTCCAGCAGAGAAACTGCATTGTATCCCGGGTCTCCAAGCCTCCAGCAGGACTTATGTGCCTAATATAACATACCACTGAGTGTGATAGGAATGATCCAACACCCAAATAGTAGCTGATTTGTGGTGGACCTGTGGGGATCCTGCTTATTAAAGAATAAACAAACAGAATAAACAACTAGACTATAGTCTGTAATTGTTAAACTGCAAATATTGCAGAAAGGCTTGCTCCCCACAGTTGAAAAGTGGGTTTCTAAAAAATAACAATTGCATGGTCCCGCTAACAGTGCAAAGACCACCAAGAAGTGTCTTGAGAACAAGTCCACTGGGCTTATGTTTTGGCCTGGTCAGCATATAGATTTGAACATTATAAAGGATACTTGGTCTCACATTAATCATAAACTAACTGAAAAAAATTTTCTACCTGTCAACACTACCATTGAGTGGATCAATATCTCTCTGTCAAAAGCTGTCTACAAGGTTAACCAAAGTCTTAAATAAAAAAGGACATTAAATATAAAGTTAAAATCTTCATATTTAGCAAATTTGGGGGTTGACTTTTTGTACTTTATGAGGCACAAGTTCATACAAATGAATAAAATAAATTCACAATTGTTCTTTCAAAAGACCTTTTATTTATGACAGAGCTGAACACCTCCTTGTCACATGTACAGTACTATAATATACAACTTATCAGTATCAGTACAAGCTTAATACAAAGCACATGGTATACAACATTAAACACACAGCTGTTGAGACTAATATCATGGCATCAGCTGCAATTCTAGCAAATTAACCATGTACAATGTGTGTAATAGTTTGCGAAGATAATTTACAGTACATATGTTCACTGGTCCCAGTGGAAAGTGAAAAAATATTATTATTATTATTATTATTATTATTAATAATACAAATGATTCATTATGATTGTCACTGTTGAAAATACCCTTTGCAGGCAAAACATGACCTGACTGTTCACCATAATGTTGACATTATTTTTTATTGTACACAAGTTAGCTTTTTTTACGTAATACCATTTCCTCAGTAAACTAAGATTATTTATTAGATATTCGCTGGAACTTAAAATATAACCACGTAAAATAAAGCTATACATTTTCTACAATACCTGAAACTAGAGCAAGAAAAGATATTTACCTTATAAGACCAGATGTTACCCAATCCACACACACACACACACACACACACACACATATATATATATATATATGATATGCTATATGCTGTTTAAATTCATTACAATTTCTACTGTTGTATTATTTAATGCCTAGCAGCATAATAAAACTAAGCAGTTGCCCTCCTCCTGAGTGACCTCTTCTTCCGGCTGACTGTTCCCACTGGGCGAATCTTAATTTCTGAGAAGTCTAGAGATGTGAGTTGACCCTTCCATGGCTTCCAGTTCATCCCCTAATAATAACAATTTAGAAAAGCTTAGGACCTTAAGCAAGAAGTGGATGATTATTTTGGATATTCTTCTATAAATGTTTCTATTTTACTATGGAATCTCAGAATTCAAACTTAATTGGCTCTGGAAGGCTGTTCAAAGGCAGACTAATTTAAATGAATGGCAGTCAATAGGAATATTTTACAATTGAACCCCGAATGTCCAAGAATCTAATTTCATGTAATGGTTTTCAAACTCTGGTGGCCTGGGGTATGTTCCGACCACTGACTGTGTAGATAATCACTCTCTTCCTCCTCTTATATTTAATGGATTTGGAAGCATTTGCTTACAACGCTTATCAAAATAAAACATGGAACATATATTTTATTATATTTAACAAGTTAGTGCTTACCATGCTGTGTCTTTTATCTCCAAATTTGCCATTTAGGTTGGCCAGGTGGCAATTGTGGTACCACCAGGCACCTTGGTGTGTTAAAGCACAGTTACCCAGAGCAACATCATTGTCTGAGTCCACTGTAGTGAAAGAACTGCCATGGTGGTAGGTCATGGCATCACCTGTTAAAAAAGGAAAGTTATTACCAAGAAACTAAATGTAGTACATATTGTACTGTACTTTAAGGCATACTGCTTTATTAATCTAGCCCTACCTGCATTTCCACTGTAATTTCCAACAGTCAGTTTAAACTTCTGCTTGGATTGTCCTATTTTAAAGTTGTCATAGACAGCATAGACACGTTCCTCTCCCAATCCCAGATCAAAGCGCACTTCATACTTTGTAGGTGTGTTGGTGAGTTCATAAATCTTCTCCAAGCCTGGACAACACACCCCAATAGCAAAACAGATATTATACATTTTGTTAAGATGTAAGATAACACTACATTGTTAAAATACGTGATGTTAACATGGACTTTAAATTGCATTCTAGTAATAATTGTATTTAATTTAAAACATGATTACAGGACCTAGCAACAGGTAAATATATTATATATATATATATATATATATTGCATTACACAGTATCTTGCATTTTTGTATTACATTTGTTTCAATCAAACATTACAAAAAGTAGACTTGTTTTTGCTTTTTACCAAGCCAGAATTCATCAGTCAGCTCCCCAAAGCCTTGTATGTACTGTCTCCAGCCCCTCCTGAAGTCTAACTTGCCATTGAAACGTCTCTGGAAAACCTTATTTAGAAAAAAACTATGTTGAGACATCATTTAACCACAGGGATGTGGAAGTTCTATTATTATTATTATTATTATTATTAAACCACAAAAAGTTTTATGATATTTATGTGTTACTACAGTATAGTAACTTACAATCCAACCGCCGCCATCAGTGATCATGTCGCAATACACCTCTATTGGCTTGCTATGATTGTTGGCCACATAGATAGAGTAAACCCCACTCTCTGTGACTCCATTCTTCCTGATTTGCATGCAGTCCATTGGAAAGGGGAAGGCATTTCCCACTACCATGAATTATAAAAAAAATTATGCAAACCCATATCAGAAAAAAGTACAGTAAGGAAAATAATAAAATGCAGTTTGCATTAACATTTACTTTGTTATATTTAATTTCTTAATGTAGATCTATGCATTTTAGACATTCAACTTATTTCACAAGTTGGGTCAGAAACGTCACTCCTTCTCACAACTTCTAAAATACATTTTGGCACAGAGAACACCAAGCGATTTAGTGTTTCAGATGTTATCATATCCATCAATTTTTTTGTACAAAAATTTATTAAGGTGTGCAACAGTACAATGTTGTCATTGCTGTATATTTCATTTCAGTACTGCAGGTAGTCCAGGTCAGTACCCATACCCTCTTTCAATTTGCATTGTGTGCAGCCTGTGGTTTTGCATTGTCTTGTTGAAAAATCCCTGGAATATATGGCGTCTTGAATCCAACTCATGTTGCTCTAAAATCTCTGTGTAGTTTTTTGCAATACTTTTGACATCATGGATGTGTAAATGACCTTTGCCAAGGGTGACACAGTCGCATTTCAGGACGAACCATGGCTTTTAAATTTGTTGCTAACAGTCTGGTTGGTCCTTTACATCTTTGGTCTGGAGCACAAAGTGTCCATTTCTTTCACAAAATATCTGGAATGCTGATTCATCTGACTGAAATGCATGTTTCTATTGTGTGATGCTTCATGCCCCATGCCTCCCTGACCAGAGAATGCCAACATCAATTGCACTTCTGGACATGGTTAACATGAGGCTCGTTTTTTGTAGAGTAAGGTAAAAATTATGTAATCCCCTGGACATGTGGTTAAATCAGCTATTGATGAATCAGTTCTTGATGCAGTGCTGTCTAATCGAATGGCACGCCTATGACATATACTGCTAATATTAATGAAAAGAATATTTACCTGTGCTGAATGTGGTCTCCACCAATTTGCTCATCTTTGAACCACTATAGGCAATCAGAGTGACAATATACTTTTTTCCGATGCCCAGACCAGAAAGGCTAAATGTGGTATCCCCTGCTGAAATCTTCTTTTCAACAGCCTAATGTTAAACAAGAGAACAGATTGGTTCTTATTTTGTAGCTTTAGTAATGCATAGTTCTAAAAGTATTTTAATATTCTGGTTAAACTCATATTTCTCTAGCTATTAGTTAAATTATGCATTCTGTTTGTGTTTTTTTTAATGCAGCTGGTTTAAGTTAATGTAGCCCCATTATTAGAGTTGTGAGAAGCCTTGTTCTACTTACAGTTCTTTGTTGAGCTATTTCTGTATACAGGTGTGTTACTGCATGTTATAAAATTACAAGATGTTCCCATACCTGCATGCTGCCATCTTCAGGCCTGTAACTAAGACTATAACCCTCAATATGAGCTTGAGGAGCTTCCCAGGTTAAGGATGAAGAGTCCACCTGGACATCAACAGCTTGGAGATTCTTCGGAGCATCGATTTCTGAAAAGGCCATGACATATTCTAAGATCAGTGATTTCCACTCGTTTTAAGACACTTTAGCCAACAGAGGTTACACATTTCTTTATAAAAAATAAATACACTGGTGTTAGTATCTTTTATTCTATAATTAAAATATGGTAAATTCGCTTAAACATGCTTACATCACATATACAGCCTGCGCATTTCCATTGTCTACACCTTTATGTGCAAATTGAATAGTGTCTATATTAGTTAGTATCTCTTTATATCTAACTGAAAGTCAGATATAGTCATTTTAAGTGTTACATTATTGTTCCAGAAATACAAAACTGCATTGCTTATTATTAAAATTATTTTAAAACAACATGTATTTGTTGGAAACTAGGATCAGGTAACCTGTCTCAATTTCCATTGTAGCTGTTTTGCTGGAGCGAGAGCCCTTGATGGCCTGGACATAAACTGTATACACAACTCCAGGCCTCAGAGCAGTAAGGCTGTAGGTGGTGTCTGCTCCTACTTGCAATTCTTCATAAGGGCCACCAGAGGTGCTGTAACTCAACATATATCCATCAATGTCTGCTTGGACTCTGTTCCATGACACCACTGCTGAGTTTTCAGTCACTTCTCTGGCCAAGAGGTTAGTAGGAGCATCCAATTCTAAAAAACCATTAGCACAACAAGTTAATACATCACAGATCAACATTAGTTCCATGCAGCTTTTCACAGATTATCAGTACAGGTGAAAGGTTTGGTTTTAAAGTGAAATATTGTAATTTTGTAATATTGTGAACAATTAGGTAGCATGCAAATCATTTGAATCTTCCATAATCACAAAATAAACTGCTCATAGAAGGTTGTTCTATGACACAAATGAGTTGCAAAAACAACTTTTATTTAATTGGTGGTAATGCACTAAATAAAAGGCTGAAAGTGCTGGAGAATCAGAATGTTTCCTATTCTTCAAAGTGCACATCCTGCATCCTGAAATTTCCCACTGCCTCTGTAACATGATTTCCTTGAATGTGAAGCTTGGAGAGCCAAGCTTCTCGAATGTCTTGAAGCTGGTCAAACACAGACAACAGTGGAAACAGCACTTGGAACATGACAAAGCATGATTCTTTTATTTGTTGCTGCCACTGGATGATGGATATGCACCCAGACCATATGAGATCAGCCCCATCATGGAGCCCGGCGAACCATATGCATTCTATTATCTGCTGAACACCATAGAACCTGTAGGTGGACTAATGAGCATCGTCTTTGTACCCATGATGAGTTGTCAGCTGTCCTCTTCTCTGATGAGTCATGAGTCAGTTTGTAGCCTGACTATCATTGTGTCCTAATCTGGTATGAACAAGGAACACAGAAGAATCCAGATTTCTACATCCTTCGGTGGTGGTGGAATCATGGTTTGGTTTGGCATCAACATTGAAGAGTCCACATTATAAAAATGGATTGCTGACATAGAGTGTTACCCTATGCTGGAGCAGTTGGAAACAACTTTCTTTCCAAGGCCCCACTGTGCACATCTCATCAACCATGTTGATAGAGTGGCCTTCACATTCTCCAGTCCTGAATCCCATTAAACATGGTTGGGATGTACTGGGAAGACATCTGTCAATTAACAGACAAGTCAATGGGTGGCACTCTTGTCCAGTTTAGCATGCTTCAGTTCACCCCCATGAATATATCACTTACTACTCAATCACGATAATTAAGTTTGCATCTCACTTGCATAATTGAACAAATACTTCTTTATTTAATCACTTCCTATTCATTTTGAACTATTTCATAATTTTTGTGAGCAGTGTATATCACTCATAATGAATCTGTGAACAACAACTTTTATTTAATGTAATAACCAGAATATAACATTTTGTAAGACATGACACCACTCCTGTGCCACCTCTAGTTAAGCATCTGATAAATCTTACCACTTTATTAAACTTTACATTAGCTTACTACATTAGCAGCAGGCAGCTTTTGACAGTTTACCAGGAGAGGTAAAAAGCTAGATATAATGGGCTGTAATAACGAGTCAAAATTCAATGCTTTGTGAGATATAAAATAAGACAAACCAAAATAACCTTAACCATTTATAAAAAAAAAAATAACTAATTATTAACATGTCATAATCATAGAACAATTTAACATACAGTGACTCTGTGATAAGACTATGTATATCTGTATTTATTTACAGCCTATATTTAGATTTCAACTCAGTCATTGCATACTTTCATACTTTCAAGAATAACTATTCAATAATTATACTTGCAAAAATATACATACTATGGAAGGAAAATAAGAGACTTTTCAGAAACCTGTTTCGAATTTTGTTGTGTTCTTTTTGCTCATGCGGGACCCCTTGATGGCCCAGACATAGACTGTATACACAACCCCAGGCCTCAGAGCAGTAAGGCTGTAGGTGGTGGTGTCTGATCCCATTTGCACCTCTTCACTGGAGCCATCAGATGAGCTGTAACTCAACATATATCCATCAGTGTCTGCTTGCACTCTGTCCCAGGCTACTCTTGCAGAGTTCTCTGTCACCTCCCTGGCCAAGAGGTTAGTCGGAGCATCTAGTTCTTAAAAAACATTTGCACAACAGGTTAAAATGCATTTAAAATATCACAGTAAAGTAAAAAATAAAGAAAAAGAGTATATGAATATGGAATTACCCAGGCTAAAGGATCATATACAAAAGCAGGTCATTGTTAATTATTTAAATAAAAAGACAACATATTAAAATTTTAAATATTAAAAGACATGGGCAGATCTCAAATATCACAATGTAACAATTAAAAAAATTGTTCCCAGTTGTTAACTGTGTTTTCCTAATTGTTTGTGCCTTAAATGAATAGAAATAAGTTATTATTCCCTGTAAGCATTGCTTTTGTGGTCATAACAATGATATTTTGAAATGTATCTATTTTAAGGATATTTGCGAATTGTACGTAGCTGTATAAATACAGTTATATCCTAAAAGAAGGAGCGACAGGGTCTACTTGATTGGGATTGCATAGTAAGTGGGCAACGGCCAACACAGACAAAGGGGAATTGGCCTAGACATACAGGTGAGAATTCAATATCTATTCAGATTCTGATAACGACAGTATTCACATCCCCCCCGACCACACCCATTACAGGAGGAGCTTAGGAAGGACCACTACATTTAAATATATATTGTGTGTTATCAGTCTTGCTCCGCTGAATCCTCAGTACACTCTTGTACTTTGATACTGCATGGAATAAAGATTGACCATTTTTATCAAGTTTGGAGAGAC